>CAUYQV010194980.1:0-11926 GCA_963574575.1 Galagoides demidoff
CTATGGCATCACAGCTTACAGCAACCTCCAACTCCTGGGCTCAAGCAAGTCTCCTGCCTCCGCCTCCCAAGTAGCTGGGACCACAGGTGCCCACCACAACGCCTGGCCATTTTTTGGTTGCAGCCATCATTGTTGTTTGGCAGGCCGGGCTGGATTCGAACCCATCACCTTAGGTGTATGTGCCTGGTGCCTTAGCCACTTGAGCCACAGGCACCGAGCCTATGATTTTACAAGCAAATTAAAAGGGTCTCAAAGCCTGGAGCATTTACAAGATTTGGGGGACTGAACTTCCTGTGTCATACTTTTTCAGTAGATTCAACAGTTTAGAACAGGCTGGTCTTCCCTGAAAGATGAGAGCGGGCATCCAGCGAATGCAGTGACTAAGGAAAACATTGCTGCTGTGGGAAAAACAGCTTGCAAAAACAATCCAGTGACATTTAAGGACACTGAAGCAGCACTTCAGATTAGACCACTGGCACCATCCAAAATCCTGCACAATTACCTTTGAGTTAGGAGTGTCTCATCCTGATGGGTGCCTCATACTTTGATAGATGAGCACAAGTACATCTGTGTTGAATGGTGTAAAGAAATGCTGGTCAGATTCAACGGAGTCACGATGTATCGTTACTGCTGAGGAAACCTGGATTTACCAGTTTGATCCATAGAATAAATGTTCGTTGACAATGTGAATTTTTTTCCCAGTGACAATCTACCAACAAAACTGAAGTGGCCCAAAGTATTAGAAAGAAAATGGCAAAAACTTTCTTCTCCAAAAGTGTTCCAACTGTTCCTCTGGAGCAGTGATTTTCACCTGGTGTGCCATGAAAGGATCTTAGCCGTGTCATGTCATGAAATTTTTTAAAAATCATTCAATTCTTTTTGAAAGAAGTTCAAATCACAGTACATTCTGTTTTTACTTTTTCTTTTTTGATCAACGTAACTTAAGTGTACTGCAGAAGTTTATAGGTTCAAGTGTGCCGTGAGATAAAAAAGGTTGAAACCAGCTACTCAGGAGGCTGAGGCAGGAGGATTGCTTGAACCTGAGTTTGAGGTTACTGTGAGCTATGATGCCAATGCACTTTACCCAGGGCGACAGAGTGAGAACTTGCCTCAAAAAAAAAAAAAAAAAAAAAAGGAAAAGGTAAATAAATAAAAAAAGGTTGAAAACACTGCTCTGGAGTAACAAAGTTAATTACTTTGGTACTTGGGTACAAAACAGTATACCTACCAAAAGTTTTCAGGAAACTCAAAGAATGGTCAAGAATAGGACTGGGGGGACCATCCTGCACCATGGCAATGCAACCACCTACACAGCCAACATCACCATGCAGTTCCTGAAGTCCACAGAGGTCAAATTTATGACTCATCCACCCTAAAGTTCTGACCTGGCCCCGTGTGGCTCTTTCAAAAATCTCACATGCTGAAGACTAATCTGCAGCTCAGAAGAAGCTGTTCATGCCTGCGAACGTCAGCTTACATCACTCAAAGAAAATGAATGGAAAAAATGTTTTCAGAAATGGCTCATGAGAATTCAAAAGTGTGTAGAATGTTGTGGAGATTATTTCAAGAAAATATAGCAATCAAAATGATTTTATGTTTCTTAATTTTTGTGTATCTCAGAACTTTCCATAGCTTTCTCACCTCTCTCAGGCTTCATAGAATTGAAGACAATGGGGGCCTTACTCTGAATTAGGCTTTGGCTTAAGGAAATGGCTTTGGCTAGATTGATCTTCTATCCAGACTTCTACAACTTCCATGTATCAGCACTAAAGCTGACTTGCTCTCTTATCATCTATGCATTCACAAGAGGAACATTTTTAATTCTCTCAAGAACTTTTACTTTTTATTGACAACTTAACTAGCACAAAAGGACGAGCTTGCAGCCTATGTCAGATTTTGATATGCTTCCTCACCAAGCTTAATAATTTCTAGTTTTTAATGTAAAGTCAGAAATGCGAAACTCTTCCTTTCATGTGAACATTTAGAAGCCATGGTCGATATTGTGTCTGAGGGAATAGGGAGAACGGAGAAGAGGGAGGGAGACCAAGCAATGGCCAGTTGGTGGAGCTGTCAGAACAATTAAGTTTGTTGTCTTACATGAGTGTGGTTTGTGGTGGCCCAAAACAATTACAATAGTAACATCAAAGATCACTAATCACAGATCACTGTAACACATATAATAACAAGAATAATAATAATAATAACGTTTGACATACTGTGAAAATTACCAAAATGTATCACAAAGTGAGCACGTGCTGTTGGGGAAAATGGTACCAATAGACTTGCTAGATGTTAAGTTGCCTTCAATTTATAAAAAATGTACTATCAATAAAAAAAGGACAATAAAATGAAGTATGACTGTAGTTTTTAGGTTAATAAAATCAGATGTATAACTAACGCAAGCAGAGGTAAAGCAATGCTGTGATTTCAGAATGAATTATGAGAAACTGAAAATTTAATAACATGAGTTAAGTGGAAAGCCATGCACACAAGTATTTCTAAAATGCAGATTGTTAATCTATTTTATTTATGTTTCCATATCCTGAAGATGGCTTAATAAGGAGATGCAATCAGAATTAGCTAAGCAGTGAGAACTTGGAGGGATCAGGGTGGCAGTTAGATTTATATAAATATTTGCAGAGACTGGAAAGAGCAGATGCTCATATAATCCAGACAATGTGTGTACACTTGATTTTAAAATAAAATAAAACAGTTGAAAGCCAAAATATAATTAATCAGAGGAAATGCTTTAATCAACATCTTCCAAATCCTTAAGCACTGCTGAAAAGATTAAAGAAACATAAAGGAAATTAAAATACGATATTCAAAAGGAAACCAGAATTAGTCTATTCCCGACATTTTCTTTTTATTTCAGATGTGGGATGAGGAATACAATTAATACACATTTCTAATTGTTGCCAACTAGTGAAATTTCCTGGGTGTTTAAGATACTAAAGAAGCCACCTAAGATCTACTATGTAATTTACAATGTGAGAATGATATCTCTTCTTTAATATTAATTTATTATAAGAAATGTGTATGTTTGCCCTAGTTTCCATTGTTTTAAACAGAATTTTTCCATTAGAATGGGAGAGAACAAGTTTAAATGAATGCAAGTTTCATATTAATAGGTTACCCATAGTGATTTTTTTAAGTTGCATATCAAAAAAGGAATTAGTACATTAAATCAATGTAAGTACTTAGATGTGTTATGTAGATCCAAAATAAGAGTGATTAGCTTTGAACTCAACTTTGGACTTTGTTTTCTAAACTCAACCTCTCTTGGTATTATTTCTGTTGTTTTCTTCCAAGATTTGGTGAGCTGTTCAATATGAACCTTTAATTATTACTACAGAGGATAATTTAAACAGAGGATTTTAAAACAATGTCCCAAAGAAATAAAAAACTCATGCCTTCATTGCAACTTGACAATATATAAACATTGAAAGCTCAAAACATTTGTCCCTTCCACAAAGAAAATTATGCTGGTAATGGAAATGATTCTGTATGTCTCACCAGAATATTATAAACAATTTTTTTAAAAATGAGCCCCTTCAGGTAGTTAACAGCTTGGTACTCTTAATTTTGAGAATACCTTTAAGTAGAAGTTGAGATTGATTAAAATTTATGGCAAAAATATTATCAGTATCTGCTGAAATTCTACCACAATGTCTCTAACACTTGGATTAGAAGTCACGAAGTCTTGAATATTTAATTCTGCAATAACATTATAGAAATTATTCTTATTGAAATGACTGGGGTAAGACTTTCTTACTATGTACCATCCTATAAATATTTCTTTTTTTTTTGAGACAGAGTTTCACTTTGTCACTCTTAGTAGAGGGCTGTGGCACCACAGCTCACAGCAACTCAAACTCTTGGGCTTAAGCGATTCTCTTGTCTCAGCCTCCTAAGTAGCTGGGACTACAGGCACCCAACACAACGTCCAGCTATTTTTTTGTTGTTGCTGTTGTCATTGTTATTTAGCTAGCTTTGGCTGGGTTTGAACCCGCCAACCTTGGTGTGTGTGGCCAGCGCCCTACGCACTGAGCTACGGGTGTCACGTATGAATTGAATACATTTTAGTAATAGGGAAAACTGGGCTAGACACAATGGCTCATGCCTATAATCTCAACACTCCAAAAGGCTAAGGCAGGTAGATTGCTTGATCTTAGGAGTTTGAGACGAGCCTGAGCAAAAGCTAGATTTTGTCTCTACCAAAAATATAAAAATTAGCTAGGCGTCATGGTGGACACCTATAATCTCAGCTGCTCTGGAGACTGAGCCCAAGAATTTGAGGTTACTGTGAATTATAATGACACCATGGCACTCCACTCAGGGTGACAGTGAGACTCTATCTCAAAAATAATAATAATAATAATAACAATAGGAAAAATGGAATGACTTAAGAGAACCACTGTGAAATTTAGATTTGGTAAATGAAAGCAGTTACATAACAATTTCTTCTGTGTTCTATCATAATTAAGGTAACTTTGAGGGGCACACTGCACTAATTTGCTTCATATATACTGGTAATTTGAGATGTTCTCCCAATAAGAGAAAAACTGGCTTTAAGTGAAAAGACAAAAATTCTAAGTCTCTTTGTTTAGTGATTTTTGTGCAATGCCCTTTGATCCCAAATCACTAATCCTGTGTACTTCATTATGCTGAGTTTACTATTATTAAAATAGTCTTTTTTGTTATCAAAAAATAATTTAAAATTATCCTTGTTTGATTTATAAATTAATGTCATTCTTTATCTAATAGGATTGATTGTGTTACTCAAACTATTAGGTCAATAAATATGAAATGTGTAATCTCGAGTCTAAAGCTGAGTTTATTATATCACAAACAAGAAGAACTATTAGTCAAAGTATATATCTGAACTAATAACACGGTTTTGCCATTTTTTTTCACAGAAACATCTCTCATTTATTTTTAAAAATATAACATATAAAAGGGATTAAAATATTTTTATTACATGAACAGCTTTTATCATTATTTCATTAGGGCTATAAGTATGCTCATCACCTGAACACTGCTCATTCTGCCTGTTAGCTAGAGCTTAATGGTAGCTTGTTTATCTGAGAAGTGAGGGAGGCTACAGAGTGAGTGGTAAATCACACAAGGCATTTTCCACAGCTTATTGAGAATTAAACAATTGTCCTTGCAAGAAGAGGTCCAAAGCCTGGGAAAAGCATGTAAATTGGTGCAAAGTCTGGTGAATAGAGGTGAAAGCTATGTTGATTGGTTAAATGTAACCATGTTAGATTGTATAAAAAAAAAAAGAATCAGCACCTTGTACCCCACATATGCATGAATGTATTCATGATCTATGTGTATTTGACTCAATAAAAAAAAAAAGTTAAAAACTTAAAAAATAAAAAGTCTGGTGAATAACAGAGACTTTCTAAGTCCATCCTTTGTAGTTCCAGTGACATGCGGTGGAGCATTGTCTTGCAAGAGGAATGGCTAGTCTCTACTGACCAATCTTGGTTGCTTAACTGCAAGCAGCCTCACCATGTCATGCATTTGGCTGCAGTAGACACCTGCTGTAATCGACTGACCAGGTTTCATGAAGCTGCAGTGGGTGGTATCAGAGCAGGACCACCACGTGGACACCATTAGCTTTTTTTTTTTTTTATGAATATTCAATTTTCAACTCTTTTGGCACTTCATCTTTACACATTGTGCTGAACGCTTGTGATTGTCAAAAAGAATCCATTTTTCATAACATGTAATACGGTGTATACATGGCTCGCCTTTGTGTTGTGACAGCAAGAAAAGGCCAGCCTCCAGATAATCTCTCTCCTAATACTTGTTTAATTCACACAGAACCCATCTCCCCAGCCTCTTTACCCTGCTGTTTTGTTTCAAATGGTTCAATATTGTTGAAATAGGAATGCAAGTTTTGCTGCTAATTCACGCATAGGTTTACACGGGATTCGCTTCCACTACAGCTTTCGGCTCATCCTTCTCCCCCGTGGTCTCAGGTCACCCCCATGACTCATTTTCAAGACTAAAATCACCAGAACATCATTTCTCAAACCACCAGCACGCTTCGTGTTCATTAGCCACATCCTTCCCAAACACTTCATCCATGTTTTGAGCTGTCTGTGCTGCATTCTCCACCGGTTGAAAATAAAATAAATTTTTGACTTATCTATCGTTTCACAAGACATTGCTCTAAAAAAATTTTGAAAAACAATCACAAGCCAAAACATGCATTTGAAAGACTGAGGGTGCATCTTCACAAAATAAATAAATAAAAAAAACAAAGTGTCGATGTAAAATGTCAGAGGCATCAACTGTCAAACTTTGCCCATAAGGGAATAGCTCACTTCAGGCTTAATATTAACAGCTTAATAGTAACCTCCACATAACAAACTCAGCTAATAATCTGTAAACAAGCCCAGTGATAATGCTTATTAAGAACACAGCCATTTCTGTCAACAGCCTCACTGGAGAGATAAGGAGCCAAGACTAGTTATAAGAACGCTCCCTTTATTCCGTCTCTTTGTCTCAATTCTTATCACCATACCACAGAAAGGTACTTGGAGTTTAATGATTATTGTGGTTGTTGAATATCATTACCATCATTTTTTCCAAGTGTGCCACTTAGAAGAAGAAAATCGGACATTAAGTTTTACTGGGGACTCTGAGACTGGGAGACAAAATTTAGACAGCCGAGCCTCAGCTGTGCCATTATGTTGCTTTGTAATCTTCTGTTTGGGAAAGATGAGGGGGTTGGTTCAGAGATGTGCAAGACAAAGTACCTACCTGTACCCTTGGCATTGTTATCAGCAAACCAAGGCATAAACGTAACCAGGTATGAAAATTGTGCATAAATCCAGAAATGTACTTTCCCATATGGCATCCCCTAGCCGTATGTGGCTATTCAAATGCAAATATAAATAAATTAATAATAAGTAAAATTTAAAATTCACTTTCTCAGTCACAAAAACCAACCACGAGCCAAAATGTAAGTGCTCATAGCCTCATGTGGCTAGTAGCTATCAGGAAAAAAGAAAATCTTATGTACATAACTCTGCTATATCCATTAGTTTCTGGAACCAGAGGTAAGAGTCACACCAAAATTATCAACCTAAAAAATTATCCATTTGTTTGCAAGAACAAATGGAGGTAGCAGAGTCATGTACATTCATTTTTTTTTTTTGTTTTTCTAAACCATGGTTCATACACTTTTTTTCCCAATAATAGAAGGAGATACGTGAACGCTTCTGCCTCCTTTTAAATAAAAATTCTGAGTATGTATAATATATGCTCCTTAATTTTAAGGCATCTCTTATTGGTCATACAGAACCTTGAAATCATATACCCATTCAATACAGTAGCGAAGATTTGTTTTGGAGATATATACTAGCTGCAAATACTTTAAAGAAAAGTAAGACACACATACATACACCTACACCAACATCTTAACAAATAAAAATTATCAAACAAAAACACTGAAAATTAATATATTCATACCAGCAATCTGGCAATCTGGGAGTGATTAGTTTTATGACTTAGTAATAATGCCTAGTGACATATAATTTTATATAATCCTTTACTTATCAAGAGAATACATAAATAAAAATGCATCAACATATGAGAGATTATAGAGTATCTCTATTGTTTTCAAAGGTACCAAAATGTATACACTCAAATAGTGATCTTCTCAAGTAGTTACTTTTCAGAAAAATAAATTTCCTTCAAACTCTCTGAAATATTCTCATGAATAGCTGAAGTGTAGTCAGATCTTAATAATTTTGTGTTTAAAATAGCTCAAGGTAATCTAAAGCCAAATCTGGATTGTAATTCTGGTTATAATCAAAGTGAAACTAAAAAGTAATAGAACACTATTTTTCTGAGGGAATAGTAATGATGTAGCATTTATTGTGTCCATGAAAATATCAAAAAGTGTTGAGCATTTGATGTAATTATGTCCCCATCTTAGAGATGAAGAAACAGCTGCTCACAGAAGTCTCATAACTTGCCTAATGTCCCATGGCAGGCACATTGCAGAACAAAAAATTCCAGACTCAGAAATATCTAGCTAGTGCAAATCTATGATGGTGAGGTTAAATCTCAATGAGAAATTCCAAAATTCATTTTCTTATTCATAATTCTATTTACTTCCACAATTTCTATTATAAAAATTCATATTACATTAATCATGATTCAGGTCAATAGTTAATGAACATGTTATTATCTTATTTTTTGTAGAACAATAATCTCTGAATTCAATTATTCCTCCAGATATATCTTGATTATTATTTTTTTTTTTTTTTTTGCAGTTTTTGGCCAGGGCCAGGTTTGAACCCACCACCTCGGGTATATGGGGCCAGCAACCTACTCCTTTGAGCCACAGGCACCGTCCTATCTTGATTATTTTTAACATAGGAAATCAACAAAACTCTATGATGAAAATAAAAGTCTTAAATAACTGTTTATTATAATTAAGTGTTAAATCATTTAGACAGTTTTCATAAACTTCACACGTATACTCTAATTTTAACTGAAAACTATTCACATTAATTTGCAATGAAAAAAATAGAAACAATCATTTAGATGCATAAGTTTTAATGTGTTTACAAAAGACCATCAAAATTTAATAGAAAATAGAAATTTACAGATCTAGATAAATAGTGATTCCACTGTATTAGTTTATGAAGTTGGTATATAGCTTTAAAATATCCCTTAGAATAGTTACCTCATATACAGTTCAATAAGGACAAAAGCTTATATAAATATCATGTACCATCGTACACCATCAATTAAGTACATAAACCTAAGATAAACTATTCAGGTGGGATACTGGACAAAGTGGAATTATTACAGACAGTTTGTATCAATTAAGAAAGTTCAAGCAGTTATTTAAATACTTGAGGCTATCCATTAGCCTTGAAAGCTCAAAGAATTCACCAAAGCGTAATTATATCCAGCCTGGTGATTGGCACTTAAGTTAATAAGAGGTTACGAAAGCCCCACAGGTCAAGATTGAACAAATAGCTCCTGATCACAGCACCAGTGATATTTCAGAAGAATACAATTATAGAGAAGAGATCTTGATACTTAAGCATATGCTGTTTCTAAAAAGTGAGGAATTTTGAAATAACAACAGTTGTCTGAGATAAGTGTCAATGAATCAGCATAAAATATATTGCTTATGAACAATTCAGTTAGTTTCGAACACTGTGTACATAAACCATATATAATTTTTTAAAAATTGAAAAATGCCATAAATCTTAAATTCAGTCTCAGGAGAGTTAACAAGTACATTGCTCCTTGGAGGTTTCCTTTCTCTCGCTGTGTTTTAACCCGTTTGATACCGCTCCTACATATTACTTTACAGCAGGCAATTAAGACTCCATAAGTATTCAGAATATGTGTGTACTCACTTCTTTTGAAGCAAGAAAAGGAATTTACCTCTCTGTAAGTCAGACTGTCAATGAATTGTAATTGCAATGACTCTAAATGTATTGAACCCATGTGCTTCCCTAGTGAATTTGAGATAAGAAATATTCTAACTAGCAAGTTTAAAGTCATTCCATGTCCTCACAAACAGGCAAATAGACCTCCAGCAGGTCCAGTGCGTACCTAAAAACATCAGCTTTACATTTCAATGTAAGCCAAAAACTGTGAATAGAGATAGTTAGGACAGTGACCCAGAACTAAGGAAGAAGAGAAAGAAAAATTTACTTCAATAGATCTAAATAAAGTGTCTCTCCACTGAAGGACGCAATCACCAAGTTTTCACCCCCATGATTGGGAGCTATTCTGGTTAACATTCCTTTTACCCAAGAATGATATGGTTTGTCAATGTTCAAAATTTACAAAGAGCACTAAATCTGTGCTGAAAATAATTTAACTATGGATGATTCGTAATTCCTTTTAGAATTTTTTCCTGCCCTAAGCATCATCATTATACATATATACCAATTATCATTGTACAATCTTATACGTGTAGAATGCATAGGAAATGGACTTTTCCTATAAATA
This sequence comes from Galagoides demidoff, assembly GCA_963574575.1. Taxonomy (NCBI): domain Eukaryota; kingdom Metazoa; phylum Chordata; class Mammalia; order Primates; family Galagidae; genus Galagoides; species Galagoides demidoff. Next base: position 10,006 of record CAUYQV010194980.1, read on the forward strand.
CTTTAAAATACAGTGTATGTGGGAATAAACCTACTTTTAGTTATCTTAATGTTCACTTATATCTTAATCATAAAGCATGAAAGTTTAGATGACACTTCTTAGATGTTGGGTTTACAAGTTAAAAGGACTTCAGTAGATCCAAAAAGATTGCACACACAAAACCCTGTGCACACACATAACTTTCTACAGCATAGAAAGACTTTAAGACACCTTCGTTTGCAGCCATGTGGCCAGAGACTCACCACCACACTTTAGCTCTTGAAATTTCCTTCTCATCCCTCTAGCTGTAGTGACTTCTGGGTCTTCATTTAATTTTCACTGGTGAGGAAATGAATGTCCAGGATATCCATGATCACATTGCTTCAATCTTTGATGCCATGAGAGCCTTAATATCTTACCCTCACTGCTGGAAGATGAGGGTGTGGGGTGTGGCTGTGTTTCCACTCCCACCTCCAGGCCCACTTCATAATGGGAGATGTGTTCCAGAATCTTGGGTTGGAAATTAGAATAAGTTTTACCATAGAAATAAAATTCTTAATGGCTAAAGTATCCCAAATAATTAGTAATACGTATTCAACTGGTTTATAAGATTTCAGAACTGGCCAAGATAAACTACCTCATAAGTCAATATTGTTAGGAAAAAAATGCATCATGAGTTTTAAAATAATTTAAAACTTTTAAAATAACTTTTAGTTTTAAAATAATTTAAAACTTTAAGGTAACTTTTAAAATACATCCTGTTCATTATTTGAAGAATGTCATAAATCAAAAACACAAAAGAACAAATCAAAGTTATTACTCTATAAAATCACAGAATGTACTTTCCAAATATTACATTGAAGAAGGATCAAGTTGTAAATGGTAAAGTTTGGGGAGCAAAGGGAATTGCTCAGTATAGAGGAATTCAAGTCACATATTTTGTTGTTCTTGTTTTTACAGGCCCAGGCATCCAGGGCATCCCCCTGGGTGAACTCCGCCTGCAGCAGCCCCAGGTAGGCCTCCCACTTGTTGCTGACGATCTTGCTGCAGGTGAAACAGCGAACAGGGATAATCATGGCCTCAAGTCACACATTAATGTGTACCTTTTTTTTTAAATCATAGCTCAAGTATTTTGTTTTTTTCTTCTACAGATCTACTAGTACCGAACAATTCTCTTCCTTTTTATCCTATATTTGGAATTTTGTTTTGCTAGTTAACAGATTATGCTAATTATCATATTAAAAAAAACAACCTGCTCTTGACCCCACTCTCTACATTACCTACTACTCCATTTCTTTCCTCCTCATGCAAGACAGAACTCATAGAAATAGTTGCCTTAATTTACTACTGCCAGTTCCAATTCATTTCTTCTCATTTTCTCCTAGACCCACACAACCCAAGCTTTTAGCCCATCATTCTACCTAAACTTTCCTGTCAAAATTAATAATTAACTTTCATGTTGCTCAGACCAATAGCCACCTTTCTGGCCTTGACTTATCAGCAGTATTTGACACAATTGATCACTCCCTTCATTTCAATACATTTTCCAAGATACCATAGATTTCTTGGTTTTTGTCTCTCCCTCATCACTTCTATTTGATTCCTAAATTCTTCTTCTCTTTCTGCTCTCTTAGTGATCTTATTTATTTCCAAGATTCACGTTAGCACTATCAAGACATCATTCTGGGCTCGGCACCTGTGGCTCAAGTGGCTAAGGTGCCAGCCACATACACCTAAGGTGGCGGGTTCGAATCCAGCCTGGGCTCACCAAACAACAATGACAGCTGCAACCAAAAGATAGCCAGGCGTTGTGGCAGGCACCTGTGGTCCCAGCTACTTGGGAGGTGGAGGCAGGAGACTTGCTTGAGCCCAGGAGTTGGAGGTTGCTATGAGCTGTGATGCCATGGCACTCTACCCAGGGGGATAGCTTGAGGCTCTGTCT
>CAUYQV010194982.1:0-13805 GCA_963574575.1 Galagoides demidoff
CGTTGTGGCTGGCGCCTGTGGTCCCAGCTACTTGGGAGGCTGAGGCAGGAGACTCGCTTGAGCCCAGGAGTTGGAGGTTGCTGTGAGCTGTGATGCCATGGCACTCTACCCAGGGGGATAGCTTGAGGCTCTGTCTCAAAAAAAAAAAATTCTATTAGAGGGTGGCAATACCTATAAAATCACCCCCATTCAAAGTAGACCTCTTTGCTCACTTTCCTTACCAAACATCATCTGCCCTCTTCCAACCAAAGTGTTTTCACCATATTTTATAACTCTTAACTATAACTAACTCTTAACTCTACCAGAGATCATATTGTCTAACAATTTCATAGCTATGGACCCACAAAGAAGAAAAGAAACAAACAAAGCTTTCAACAATAAAAGGGTTGTCTTAAAGTCCATGTAGTTGGTCTTTGATGCATGCAGAAGCATTCTTTGAGTCAGCAGTGCACTGAGAGCTGTTGGTAAAGGCCACTAAAAGGACAACAAAACTAAAAATATCCAGTATTGAGGGCAAAGGCAGACCCATGCTACACAGCCACAAATCCAGCAGGTGTCCTCAATTACAGAACTAGAACAAGCACAGTGTTGACTTCAGTCTATGAGCAACAGAAATACCTTGTCTGGAGTTGTGTCCGGTGTGATGCTTCACTATGATCTCAGACTCTAGAATATTACACACTCATTAGTTAGTTTATTTAGAAAATATTTATTGTCCTCATATCACAAAAAAAATCTCTGTGGTAGGTCTGTTTTGCTTTAGATGGGAGTTGAATATGCATTTGTGTCTGTAGGCATATGTATTCATATATTTGTAAGCATACACATGTATACACATTGATATATACATACATGTATGAATATAAATGTACATTTTGAGGTGTGTTCATTCTGCAATGTTAAATATTACATTGTATAAATAAAATATTTCATTTCATTCCATTACAAGTAGTTAATTTACTACTTAATTTCTACTTCCCTGATGATCAGCGATCCCTAACCTGCTTCCTGTTTGCTTCCAGTTCACAATGTTTCTCGGGCTTTGGCTTTTTCCACTTTCAGTGACTTGGGACTATCTATAATAATTTGTCTCTGTTTTGGCTCTAGACCACATGATATCACTAATAGCTATGCCTGTAGATCTGATAATACTGTCAGATCCGTCACCTGATTTGGTCTGATTTAGCTGCATCTGGGGGTGTCTCAGGCGTTTGCTTGACATATGTCCCATGTGTGAATGGGGCTGCATCTGTCCAGCAGATGTATTGCTCCTGAAAATTGAAATAAACTTGCTTCTTTCTTCCCCTAAAGATAATATCTTGAAAGTGGCAAAGCTTCTACAAAAGACCTGTGTGCTCAGGATATTATACCTTCTGTTGAAATAGACATTAGTAACATTCTCACTAATAAGTAGAAGCTAACAGATGGGTACACAACGCCACAAAGCAATATAAGGACATGAGGAACCAATGGGGGGAGAGGAGGGTGAGTGTGGGATAAAAAATTACCCATTATATACAGTGACCTCTATCCTGGTGATGAGCTCACCGAAAGCCTCAATTAACCTTCTACAAGATATTCATGTAACAAGAATACTTGTGCCCCCTTAATTAATATTTTTAAAAAAGGAAAGAAAGAAAAAAATAGGAATCAATATAAACCTTTATATCATTGTCTTCCATTATTTCCATTATTTCTCATCAACATCATGGGTTCTTAAACTGAATGTGAAGCTATTTTTTCCTACCTAATGGCTGAATTTCCTTTGCTAATTCTCTAGCCAAAGGTCATAAAGCCATTCGCTTGATAACCTTCAGTAAAGGGATAGCATTCTTTTTCTCTCAGGAGGCAATCAGTTAAGATTTTTCTAAAGATGAAACTATTAGACTGTGATTCTTTAATCAACCAAGAATGTGCCCTACTTTTTGACTCAGGTTTAGTTTCGCACAAAATGAGACCTATTCATCCATACCTAATTAACTCTTAGTTTTGTGACTTAGTTGAGCATGAAATACCTGTTTAACTGCACCCCCCTGCTAAGCCCTGTGAAGGGTATGCAGACCCTCCTCAGTGGTACCTAAATGACGATACAGGGGCACATGTTTGCATGTGGGTCACAATGTAGTGGAAAAGCCAACTGCAATTTAAAAAATCTTCTTATTATTAGAATTTGGAGAAACTTTCTTATATAAAAAGCCTGATACTAGGCTCTCAGGTTATATTTATTATCACTTGGCAAGCTCTTCAGTTAGCTTAAGAAAAATTAAACAAAGAAAAAGATCCCACATCAAGGTGGATATATCAGGCAGCCTTGCGAATCCAGGAAGGATCTGTGTCCTCTGTTTCTCAGGTCTTCTCTCCTCAACACGTGAGTTTGGTGGTGTGTGTGCTTCCTCCAGGCAGTCAAGGCAAGGCAGCGATCACTGGTAACTCCCGAGGCATAGCCTGTGGCCTCAGCAAATGCACTTGCTCTGCTATTGTCTGAAAGTCACATTGCCTGGAAGGAACCAGGTGGGCCCAGACGTAAGATGCAGCACTGCTGGATTCAGCAAAACTTGCATGTTCTTTTCAGAAGAGTCAGCAACAGGGAGTGGTGTGACTGACATTCACAGACAACATCCTGTATTTAGACAGATATCTGACATTATATAAATCTCATTTTCTGCTCTTGAGAGATTTTCTATTCAACAAAAGGAAGGAGCTGATAAAAAGGTAGAAGTCAATAGTAAAGGAGCTTGAAGATCACAATTCAGCAAGATTCTGGAATGCCAAAAAATCAGGACCAGTTAAGTGTGAAAGCCTGGAGATCAGCACAGGGTCAAGGTCCAGTTACAAACACAGCCCCACATTTAGTATCAGGGCATCACATGGGTACTCCAAGCTCATTATGAGGACAAAGTTTATCTCTCAGGAGGACAGATACAGTAAACGCTCCACACTGTACCATGTAAGGCATTTTCCCCATACTAAACTGACTCTTTTAATTCATAAAAGTGATATACAATTTGATTCATATATCACATGCTCTATTAAAGCATATAAACAGAATTAAATCTAGGGGATAAATGCCTCAGATAATTGACCTGATCTTAGCAATCACTACTACCTAATTCTGGGATTGGCCACAGTAGTAAATGTCAAATGAAAAGACAGAAAGCCTTGAGCTAGATGATTTTTAAAGTCCTGTTTCTTGATATCTATTTTTCTATTTGGACAAGTTACCAAATAAATCCATAACATTTGGGCCAGATTCTCTTTATGTTTTCATTTGTGTCTTGTTTTAGAAATAAAGTACATTTTTCAGAACTGCAAATTGGTGAAAGTTTTTCTATAGCCATATTTAATATTTCAAAGAATTTCCACATTATGACATTCCTCCTCAAAGCAACTCTATCCATTTAGTATATATAACCACCATTTTTTCAGATAATGACATAGGGCCTTCGAAAATTTCCTAAACTGTTCTGTGTTTCTGTGACTTCACTGGAAATTATTTTATTCTCCAATTCTGACTTCTGACTGAGAACAATAGTCAAACCCTTTTTCTGCATAAAATATAGGAAAAATGATACATGTTGACAGGAAAAAAAAAAATCTTTCTGTCTAAAACCTGTGCCAAACATGAACAACAAAAAAGAACGCCTAATTATCCAAAGTTTACTGCTTAATTTAAAAGCCTTTCTATTGCACAGGATCCTTTTAATTACTGCTGTGAACTGCCATCTCCTGTGATCTTTCGTGTACACTGCCATCTGTTTTTAAAACATCTTGTGATCTTGAAATAACATTGCATGCAATCCACAGTCTTGTACTCAGTCTATCGGGACAATGTGAAAGAACCCACACAGTGTGACTGCAAATCTCATTCCTCTCTAGGAAAAAAGGAAAACAAAGTCAACTATAAAAACCAGATATGTTTTCAGACTTCATCTGGACCACAGCCTTTGGTTTGATAAATTGTAGGAAACAATCCTACTGCCAATTAGTTGCATGACATTAAGTAAGTTACTGTATCTTACTGATTTTCCATTTTCTCAGTTACATAAAGAAGAGTAAACCATGAGAAAACTAAAGAGCTTCCTAGATCCCAGATACAGACTCAGAGTTTGAATTGTATGGAGTTCAATATTGTACAACTTCTATCTATCTCTAAGCTCTGCTCCCCCCCCCCCCGCCCCGCACACACACAATATCACAGCTTTGCCATAATCACGAAATCAAACCTTTTCTTAATAGTTAATTCCAGGTTCAATTTTACAATATCTAGATTATCTTTGGTTACTGGAAGAATACTGTTGCAAAAGTAACAATATTATAAAAATAATTCTAGTTTATTACATAAAAATACTCCTGTGTTGTTATTATGTTATTTTATGTATTTGCCATTATTGAGGATAGGAATTTATTATCTCAATACCAATCAAAAACTCAACTATATTAAGGGGCCATAAAATGAAAGGAGTTTGACTAATTCACTTTTATGTCTTTTTAGAACTTACAGCTTTCCTTTGCATGTAGAAGATGCTAAATATACACTTACTGATCTGTAGAATTTTATGATTCCATGAATACAATATTTCGGTGGAAGAGGTAAGTTAATAACATGTCTAAACTGTGCAGTCTTCTCGGTGCCTGATTCATGCAAAACTCAACTTGTAATGAATACATCCATTTATTTGAAGAAAGAGAATTTGTTCAAATTATTTGTTAAAATGCCCCAAGCTTTATATTTTTTCTGTAACTATATCATGAACATTTCACAGAAATAATTTAAAAATTTGTAAATGATAAGAATGATCATCTTGAGCATTTATAATAGCAAAGTATTTGATATAATCTGTTAAAAATTGGGCTTGTTAAGAGAATCATGAGGTAGCAATATAACACATTTTTCAAAGGGCAATAATATACACAGTTTTGTTATTAATGTAAAGTAAAAAAGTAGAATAGAAATTGTGTATCTGAAACTGATATTAATTGGATCATAGATATATAATGTCAGACAATTAAGTTCTTAAACTTGTCCTAGAAACAGTGTTACCTACCTCATTGCTGAATATCACTATGGTCACCTTCAAAGTACCTGCCTTGGGAAGCCATGAATCAACATCAGCACCTAGTCCACCCTTCAAGCAGTTTTGACATTCTTTTTCTGGAATGTCCATCAAAGCTGTTGTTGTACTACCCTGGATGTCCTGAGTGCCATCAGATTGTCTTCCTTTCAGTATTTCCTTTATATATGAGTAAAGAAAAAAGTCCCTGGGGGCCAGATCAGGTGAATAGAGAGAGTGTTCCAATACAGTTTACTGGCTAAAAAAATCCCTCCTAGACAGTGCCATGGGAGCTGGTGCTTTGTCATGATACAAGAGCCATCAGTTTTTGGCTAAGATTTTTCAGTTAAGATTGTCCTATTTCTTTATCAATGTTTACTTGGTCTGCTACGCTTCTCACAGGCAATAGTTTTGACTCACAATTTTATAAATTTCTGCAATATTTTTGTCAGTTCTCCTAGTTACTGGCTGCTCTGACCTCTCTTCATTGGTGACACTCTTTCCTCTCAGAAAAACCATTTGTAGACTGCCATTTTCTTCATGGCATTATCCCATAAATTTAGACTAACATGTCCCTGACTTCCACTCTTGCCAAGTTTAACATGAAATTTAATGTTTGTTTGTTGTTCTAATTCAAGATCCGACGTTCTTGTGCCGGCACACAAAACTGCAAAACAATAATAAGAAATGCCACTCAGCAAGACACCACCACAATTTGACATGAACACAGCTGTGAGACATTGATATGCCAATGTTAGGAAACCTTATCTAGTTGTTTGTATACTACTGCCAATGTAAACCTATGGTGGAATGTTCACAAACTTAATTGTCAGACTTCATATAATACATTATACTTTGCTAATTCAATAAGTTAAAATTTTATATATAGCAAAACATTCCTTATTTTGAATTGTATAAATAACTATATTACATTTAAAAAATACTTTTAATTAGTATATTGCATATTATAAAGAAAGGAAAGTCTCAACTAAAAATTACTTGACCTAATTAAAGAAGGGAACATGCCAAATGGAGCAAGTTTATCACCCAGGCATTCTTTAATCTTTGTGGAAACATAGACTGAAATTTCATATCAATTCCTGAAAAGATTTCAACTGTACAGCTCTATCACCCATTTGTTATAAGATCCTTTAGTACAAAAGGTTCACACTCCAGTGCCTTCAACAAATAGCAGAATACTGTAAGGAATGCTGAAGATGGAAGCCAGTCACATGCAAAGAAAAAGTGATCATAAGGACTAATTAGGGTTGTAGCATACTGGAAAGTGCACCGCTGGGTGTCCAAAATGGCAGACTCACTCTCTGCTTGCCTACTATGGGAATGTGGGCTGTACACTGTCAATTATCAGTAAGAATTCCAGAGTTTCTGGGTAGTCTCTCCATGTTGACTACAAATTAAATGCCAATTTTTTTCTTCATCGTTATTGTTATTTTTAATAGCTGATGGCCATAACCTTTTCCGCATTATCTGTGGGTTTCAAAAAGACAAAGGGCTATTAATTTGCATGCCTTGAGACTTTGAGGTTGCCAGGGTGCCATATAACATGACTCAGTGTCCCAAGGGGAAGCAGCACAGTTGTATCAGAATACTTAAGAGGATTTATTTATTTACAGAGGTACAGACAGGGTGTGCAGGAACCACGAGGATTAATGCAATACTAGAACAAGTAGCAGCACAAACACAATACGGATGAGAGAGAAGACAGTTTACCAGATCTGGAAACATGAAATTGGAAGGGCAAGGTTATTTTGACCACAGAATGGACCTTTAATTGAGGCATAGCCTTTCTCAGGTGACATCACAGAGAAGGAGCCAGATCTCAGCCAGAGCTTCCCCTTAGCTAACTCCAAAAAGAAGCCAGACGGGGCCCACTGGTGTGTTACATAGATCACCCCAAGAGAAGAAAGCAAGGTGAAGGACAGGCCAATGGAGGGTATCCTTCACAATCCTAAATTACTGTGAATAGAGTATTAAAGCCAGTTAGCTCAACAGTACTTTGTACCTTTCAAGTAGCCTTCTCTTTCTCCTTTCACACAGGATATTTACAGCCAAATACAACCATTTTGCCAAAATACAACCAAAGATAAATTAATGTATGACTCTATATGCTACAATGTAACAGGCTGTTAAACAGCATGATCGAATTAAAGGTCCTGAAAGTGGCATAACTAATGGCACTGTCTTGAAAAAAAAAAAAAACAGTGCTAATGTGGAGGTTCATGAAATGTGTATGAACCATATAACATATTCATGCCCTATTACTGAGAATTTCAAAGTGTCTGACTGCTCAGGATAATAGGCCTTGATTCAATTCAGTCTGATGTGGCATGAATTTCATGTGCTAATTAGTAAAGCATTTCTTAATGATTAAGGGGAAAAATCAGATAACATTTGATTAGAAACCCAACTGTCAGAGATAAAACATAGCTACAACTGAGGTTAGAATGAATGCCATTCATTTTGAATTCAGGTGCCTTAATTATGATAATTAATGATTGTATTCTCTCTATAAATGAATCCAGCCAACATGATAAGCATATGGTAATTAAAGTGCTTTTTTAAAGTAGGAAATTTAAACAAATAACATCGGTAATAATCGTGTTCTTTTTATGCGTTTTAAGTTTGGTTTTATATCAAGGCCTGTTTTTTAGTCATTTATGAGTTTTATATACTGTTACTACTTTAATGACAAGCATATTTCTCAAAGCCGATATCTGTTGACATTGAATTTCTAGCAAGAATGTAAATGATTTTCTATTTGTTAAAGTCGTAGATAGTGAATCCTTTTCTGTATCAGTGCTGTGGAAGTTTGTTAGAAATGGTGGATTTATCAGACTCTAATGCTTAGAGTTAATAAAAAATAAGCAACTAACCCAGTAGATACAGGCTAATATGGATAGCATTATATAACAATGATTACATAAAATGTGATAGGTCATTTAAATTCTGGATGTTCTGAGTATAATCTAATCACAGGGCATGGTTTTTAAAGGTTCATATTATTATTTCAGGTTGTTCCCAATGACATATGTTGATTCACACTCCACCACTTCTTGCCTGGCCTATTAAAAAGCCACCGTCTCCCTTATATTCCAACTCCATTTCTGCACATATTACCCAATACGTTTTCTGACTTGTTAGCTCAAAAACCATTGATGATTCCCTAATATCCAGTGAATAAACTTCAGTTTAATTACCCTGATAGTAAAGCTCCTCCATGAGGAGGCTTGATTTCCAATCTCGCTTTCTACTTTTATTCTATTTGTGCCTTATTCTTCTGGTCAATTTGCTTGGTTTTTTTGTTTGTTTTTTCTCTTTATTTAAAAAAAAAAAATAGGTCTTCTATTTTTCTGCCAACACGATAGTCCTTTCCTCCTCCACCTGCTATGGCTCCACCCTTTGGAAAGATGTTTGCAGACTTTCTGAAAAGTGCTTCAGAAGAACCTCTCTCGAACCAAATTGTCTATCTCTGATTTGAACATAACAGACTTTTCTTCCACACAAGATGGTGAGATAGTAGAATATAATTATGGTTCTCTCTCCTTCATGCCTAGAACATATTGTGGCATAAAGCAAATGTTTAAACACATACTCAGTGAATAACATGGATCAATCAATTGCCTACACCTCAATAAAGCACAATAGGGAAGAGACTTTAAAAACTGTACTATTTTACAATTTAAGGACACTTACTAAGGTTGGTTCTTTGATATCTAAAAGAATATGAGACTCATTCTACATTGCTTTAATATGATCTTGGAAAACTATCAATCACTAATCTACTAAGAGCTGGGTATTCATTGTTATGTAGGAATAGGGCAGGTGAAGAAGTGGGTACTACTGAAGAGATATTGTTCCCAATCCCCAAAACAAATTTATTTGTAAAGGCAAAGAGCAAGTCTAGCTCACAGTCTGTGTTAAAAAAAAAAAAAAAAAATCACGTGTTTCCATTTTGTTTGATTACTCTTTGCAAAAAGAGCATTTTTCCAATCTCAATTCTGGGCAGCTCAAGAAGAATTATAGAAAAATGAAAGAAACTGATCAGAGAAATGGAGAGCCCCTGCTCCAGGGCAGGAGAGATGATGCTGTAACCCTACTTCTGGGGCTGACCTAAAGTCTGAGTAACTATGTAAACAAATGGACACATCCCTCTGTTCAGAGGATGGATCCATTCACCTTCTGTTCATTACCTACAGCCCCCAAGTAGAAGAAATTTTTTCTTTTAAAGCCAGGCAAATACCAATCAGGGTGAATCCTACTAAAAGCCAGAGTTCCTATATATTCTATGTGTGAAAATTAAATGGGCAGTACAGATAGTTGAGTACCCATATGGGCAGGCTACAGCAAACTGCTATCACTCCATTTTTCTGTCTGTTCCACAGCAAATGTTTTCTTTTATGAAGATATTTTCATATGGAACCCACATTAGTCTGTTACTTTAATCAGGCTAGACGAAGCCATTAGTAAATCCCTACTTCCTAAGTATTGTTGTTCAGTAACAGTATTCACTTTTAGTATGTCACACATACCTTCACCATGCTCTTACACAAAATAGTATTTTTAACTTTATTTCTAAAACTCAACATACTGTTCACAGACAGTAACCAAGAGTAAATCATATTCATGTACTGTCCTTTAAATTAATAACGTAACGGTGACCAACATCTCTTTTACTTGTAAGACTTTTTATAAAAGTAAATTCACAAAACAAAAACAAATAGCCCATCATATGTATGTTGGGATACATGTTTGTTGTCATTGCTATTGAATTTTAATATCGTGAGAGCTATATCTGTAAGAACACAGAGTTCAGAACATTTTAGCAAAGATGCTGCCAATTCAGAAATGAAAATAAATGTTTATTTTTACTGTGCAGCACTGAGGTCAATGCTAGTGGGGATCAAAATCCATTCGTATTGTGTAGGAAAATGAGGAGGTACAGCTCTCAAAGCACCTGGGACCAAGGCTACAGTATCCTTACCTTCTATAGACTTATGTCAACAAATTGATCACTGAATTTCTTTCTTTCCTAATAATGGATAAATTATTAGGAAAGAAAACTATTATACACAGTTTTCTAAATTAAATTAAACCGTCACTCTGGTTCCTTTTTTTTTCTCCTGAAAATAAAAAAGAAATACAAGAAAAGACAGAACCAAAGTCCTCAAACAAAGGGACACAATCTTGTTGTTTTCTTTCTTCCCTATGAAGCAGCTTCTATCTATCGAAGTTGCTCTGCCAAGAGACAAGTGTGAGTTTGAGGCCAATCAATTGTGTGTTTTCCCAACTCAGTTTCTCTGCCTTGGCAATAGGAATTTCCCCTGATGGTTAGAGCTTTCTATAAGCCATCATTCTTGCCTTTCCACCCACGTACACTTTTACATAAAACAAGAAAGACTGCTACTGCGTGTACTTCGGAGCCGTCAAATGTAGGACCAGAGAAGTTATTCGACAGCCTTCTAAACCTCCTTCCTCTCTCCTCTGCTGAATCGTGTGCAACACATGTTCTGAACTGTTGATCCATCACAACATCTGCCTTAGGCACTGGTCTGTGGAAGAGGTTGACCTTAGTTCGCCTATTTCATTTCCTGATCATTAGTGACACTGTCTTCCTCATCCTCAGTAAATTTCATAATGAAGTTGAAATCTTGGGTCATTTCTTGTCTGAAAACAGTGCTTTTAGGAAATGATTTGGGGGCAGCCGACGAGGAGATCATTGTTTGCATATTCATTTCCTATAGATTTCTACCATCCTGTGCTTAAGATGCTTCTAGCAATGTTAAATGCAGAAAGTAGGAATACGGTAGTAGATGGACGAAACTTTGGCACAGCCCATTTGAGAAAGGGTAGCTTTTTACTTCAGTGGGTAAAAATATAATTTAAACATCTTGAAAGTATGGTTTTCAGTAAACTCTGTACCAAATGGAGTGTGCAGAAATGTAACTGAAGCACTTGGGTCTTTTTTGTCGAAGAGTAACTTGAATGTTAAGCTTTAGGGACATTACATTTTAACTATTCTCTCAACATAAGTTAGAATGTATAACCACTGCTTTATTATGGAAGACTAAAATAATAAACATGAGTCTTCCAGAATGTAAAAACAGGCACAATCCAAAGCAATATTAAGCTGCTAATATAACCAGCATGCTGCCTAGAATAACTAACTGTAGTTGTTCAATAATAGTGGCAACAGTAATGGTAGAAGGTGCTAGAAAGTGTAGCAATTCTTTCTTATCCATAGGAATACCTTTTAAGACTTCCAGTGGATGCTTGAAACCTCAGATAGTACTGAACCCTGCAAATACTATACAAAATTCTTTTTCCTCCTTCAGAATTTCATGGATTGAAGATTCAATTTATTCTTCCTGTAGATCTTAGCAACCTCAGCATATGATTTTTTTTCTTATTAAGTGGATAACTTTCACCTTTTCACTTAAAATAGGTACTTTATGACTTATCTGAGACAAATCCAAATTGCTAGTATCAGTATTCTTGCCTTTGGGGGGCATTACTAAGTAAAATAAAGGTTACTTGAAGTTAAGCACTGTGATACGGTGACAGCTGAGTGAGTAGTGGGTGGGGAGGGTGCGCAGCGTGAATATACTGTACACATGGACCATCTAGGTTCCATAGTGGACAGACCAGGAAGGCCCACACTGGCTCATGTTACTCAGAACAGCATGCATTTTAAAACTTGCGAATTTTTTTATTTCTGGAATTTTCCATTTAATATTTTCAGGCCATGGTTGACTAAGGGTAACTAAAACCTCTAAAAACAAAACCATAGATAAAGGGGCATACTGTAGGCACTGTTACAGGAAGTATAGAAAAATGTGTGGACTCTGTTTTATTTGATGATCATTTCAAAAAAGCAGAGAGCTGCTGCTAGTCTGCTAAGACACACAAGAAGAAGGAGCAGTGGGCATTGCCCAGAGGTTGAGGGTTTCAGGCTAGATTCAGTATTGGTTTAGGGAAGAAGTATAGATTTATTTATTTATTTTATGTGAGATAGTCAGAATATATTAGAAGGAAACATCACCATGTAGGAATTATGCCAGTTGGTGGGTATGTCTATTTCAATTACACATTCCAGAACTGGGGAAATAGCCAATGGAGGAGTTTAGAGAAATGCTGTGTCCTCGCTGAGATAGACCTGAACTAAAACGCCATTGATCACTTGACCTCTATAAGCCCCAACTCTGATTGGTACACTGCAGTGACATTTTGGGTCTCCTGGAAATCGTGTTAGTTCAGAGCCAGCGTCCATTAATCCTGAAGAATCCGATTATTTTCTTCTCCCAGTACCTGATAAAAAGCTGTGAATCCCTTTGGACAAGGCTAGAAGTAATATTAACAGTATCAATTTTTGACAGTGTAGCAGAGTCCTTCCTCAGACGGACTCCCAACTCTCCTCATTCAAGGGATTCTGGGTCTGTAAACTGGCTCAAGTTTGGGAACTCATTGAGGGACTGTAATACTGTCTTAATGATTCAAGTTAGCCTTTAGTTCACTTGACCTAGTATTTGCCTGCCTATAGAGATTGAGAAATGATTTAGTTTCATGTTCTTCTATTTCCCTTCTACAAACACAATGACAAGCTAGCCATTGCCACAGGTCTCTACAAGTCAGACTATTCTGAAAACTGCTTTGACTCTATTATCCATTAGGGTAATCACACCCACCTTGTCTTTGGTGATTAAGTGGTGCCGCCTGACTCCGCCACCCTGCAATCCAATTATCCCAGTGCATTTAAGGATTCTAGTTCAGTGACAGCAGTTTCCACTATAATTTCTGACCCACAGAGCTCTTCATTGATGCTCAGGTTCCTCTCAAAAATTCATGTCTCATAGTCATTGTAAAAAGTGTGTCCTCTGGACTCTCCCAGGATCTCAGCAGGTCTGACATGCGAGTGATACAATACAATACTCCATATACAAAGTCCATTTCTATACACTTAAAGGGGATAGACAAACCACCTTTATGTATAAAATTAGAATCATATAGTTGAGGCCCTTTTCCAAAGAAAACATATTTATTAATAATGCATAAAAAATGAGTGATATGCAAAAATATATTGAGCTGTGTTTCTGGGGACTAAAAATATTAGCATGTTTACTTTTCTTTTTTAAAAAAATCTATAGTTTTAGCCATTAGAATGGGAAAGATTTTCGCAGGTTATGTCTCCGACAAAGTTTTAATAACCAGAATCCATAAAGAACTTAAATGCATTAGCAAGAAGAAAACGAGTGATCCCATCTCAGGGTGGGCAAGGGACTTGAAGAGAAATTTCTCTGAAGAAGATCGGTGCACGGCCTACAGAGATATGAAAAAATGCTCACCATCCTTAATCATCAGAGAAATGCAAATCAAAACTACTTTGAGATATCATCTAACTCCAGTGAGATTAGCCCCTATCACAAAATCACAAAATCAGAGATGCTGGCGTGGATGTGGAGAAAAGGGAACACTCCTACACTGCTGGTGGGAATGTAAACTAATACGTTCCTTTTGGAAAGACATCCGGAGAACACTTAGAGAACTAAAAGTAGACCTGCCATTTGATCCTGCAATTCCTTTATTAGGTATATTCCGGATGACCAAAAATTGCATTACAACAAAGATATCTGTATCAGAATGTTTATTGCAGCCTAATTCATAATTGCCAGGTCATGGAAGAAGTCCAAGTGCCCATTGATCCATGAATGGATCAACAAACTGTGGTATATATACACC
>CAUYQV010194984.1:0-10126 GCA_963574575.1 Galagoides demidoff
CTCCTATGTAAAAAGCAAGAGGTGAGCTTTATTTAGCAGGCCCGAGCACCGGGCCTGGACTCTCCTGGTAGGCATACCGAGGAAGAGCCTTGAACCCAGGGTCTGGCAAGTTTTTATGGGGTACAGAAAGCAAGAAGGGTGAAGGAGGGTGGGATACATTTTTGATTGGTGGTCGGGGGTATGGGGAAGTATGGGTGATTGGTGGTCAGGGTTTGGGGAAGTATGGGGAGGCTCTTGATTGGCACAGGGCACAAGGAGTGGGGGATTTCCTAACTGAGCACGAAGGGTGAGGGGTGGGGGTCTGTGGTGGTATGAGGCAAGAGGGGTGTGAGGTACAGTTCTGATTGGTTGATTAGGATGCTTGATTTCGGGGAAAGGCCTGAGTTTAGGGGAAGCAGATCTAAGATGGCGGCAGGGAGGTGGGAAAGGGGAAGTTCTATAGTTTAACAACAACATGACACTGAAAGCTGAAAATCTGGGTCTCACAGCTACTGGGTGACTATAACGATTTTATGATGAGGTAATAGAAATTACATGTAAAATTAATAGTTTAGTGATCAATATTATAATAAATAATTTATAAAAGTGAATTATTATCTCCCACCTCAAGTGTAGGATGTGATCTCATTACATTGAATTTCTGATGGTATAAGAGGACTTCAGACTTCCCAGCGTCCTGAGGGAAAAATATCAAAATAAGTATTATCCCCTGAAAATATCAAAATAAATTTCTATTGTTTATAAGCTGCTCAGTTTATGGTATTTTTCATAGTGGTACTAGAGGATCAAGGCACAAAGATAAACCTATGATCAGATAATGATTTTATAGTCTGCATTTCATGTACCTTTCTGGGACAAGCACCTCTACTTTGTCCTCAGTTTTTATTATGATCAGATACACATTTTGTTGTGGCTATTTAGCAGGTAGCTTTGACTTTTTTAATAAAAATTATTGGCTATATATATATATGAGCTACACATGCTTTTTATCATATAATCATGGCTATCAATTACATTTTGTATTTTATTTATATTGTGACTTGACCAACATTATTTTAGGAGTAGTAGGATGTAAAGGAGTCCTGAAATTGATTCATTCTTCATCTCTGCATGTAAATCGTATTGAGTTGTGGTCATGTGCTGTATGCTCTGAATATTTGTGTCCACCCCAAATTCATGTTGAAATCTAATCACCAATTTGATGATGTGTGGTATTAGGAGGTGGGTATGTCTTGGAAGTGACTAATTCATGAGGGCGGGACCCTGATGAATGAGATGGGTACGTTTATAAAACAGGCGGAAGGAAGCTTATCTGCCTCTTTTACCATGTGAAGAGGAAGTGAGCAAGACTCATTTATGAATCAGAAAATGGATTCTCACCAGACACCAAATTGACTGATGCCTTGATCTTTAATTTCCCAGCTCCCGGAAATGTAAGAAATAAATTTCTGTTGTTTATAAGCTGCTCAGTTTATGCTATTTTTCACAGTGGCCCAAGAGGACCAAGACACAAAGTTAAACCTCATATATCAGATAATGATTTTATATTCTGCATTTCACGTACTTTTCTGGGACAAGCACCTCTACTTAGTCCTCGGTTTTTATTATGATCAGATACACATTTTGTGGTGGCTAATTAGCTGTTAGTTTTGACTTTTTTTAATAAAAAATACTGGCCTCGATTAGCAAGACTTAAAGTGAGTGATGTTCCTACACGCTTTAACATAACGTGACCTTTATAAACACATTAGAAAATTCAGATTTTTAAAAAATTATTTTGGGCCTTGTACCCTCAGTGAATTCTCAATGATAAATAAATAAATAAATAGAGTTATTTTGGTTTCCTGACTGGGAACTAATTCTGAGACTGGAAACGTGAGTTCCAAATTGCAGAATATTTTCTTCAATTAAAATATTTAAAAAGCTGCAAATATGTAAAATGGATTCATCTGAAGTGGCATAGCTGTAAAGAGCAGGAAGGAGTGCAGCCTGTTCTCTGGCAGGGCACAGCTTCTTTGCATCATTATAATTCAAAGGAGCAAGGTTAGAAATCACTGGCCTACAGGTCAAGTTTCCAGTAATGGTAGGAAAGTTTTTATCTGACTAATCCTCCTACAAATAATACATATAAAATTTGGGACAAAATATAACAAAACATCCCCTGAAAATATCAAAATCCGGCAGAAACTGTTCCATTTAACCCTTAAAAGAAGAAAATTACATTTAACGAGACACAGGATATACTTATTTTTTTTTTTATTTTTTTCTCTGAGGACATTTCATAACACCCATAGCACAAAGCAATTAGAATTTCCCCAGAAAGTGCCATTTTTCTTGGCCATAAAAGTAAAAGAAAATGTTTGCAACAGCAGAAGAAATTTTGTATAGGAGGAAGTACAGAGGAGAGAGCCCCCAGATGTATGCGTAAGTCTGCTAAGCTTTGAATGTATCCCCTAAATTCATGTGCTGGAAAATTAATCACTGATGCAACAGTGTTTATAGGTGGAAATTTGAAGACATGAGGTTAATGCCATTATTGAGGATGGGTTTCTGATACAGGGTTGAATGCAGCCCCCTTCCATTTCTCCAGAGCCTGCTTTCTTGACCTTCTGCCTTCCACTGTAGAACGATATAGCAAGAAGGCCCTGATGAGAAGCTAGGAACCTTCCCTCTGATCCTGGACGTTGCAACATCGGGAAGTGTAAGCAATAAACCTGTTTTTTATAAATTACTCAGTCTCAGGTATCCTGTTAGAACAGCACATTATGGTCTCCAATCTGTGACTGACTCCTAAATTATGAATATGGGCAAGCATCTAAGAAATACAATGGAATTGGGGGACAGAGTTTGAAGTTTGAGTTCTGCCACGTTGGAGAAGTTTGGTGAGCACATTGGGCATCTATTGAAAGCTCGGTTGGGCCACACCCTAGAAGCAGACTAAATCCCAGGAATAGGGAATTTCCCTTAGTACTCTGGTCAAAACCAAAAGACCCACATTAACAAGGCATAAAACCAAGCATGAACCAGGGCAAGGCTATCTGCCAGTACTGTAACTGCCTGTCAGGATAAATTTTTTCAGAGATTAAAAAAAAATAAAAACACAAAGTCTATACTGAGTCATTTACAAAAAAAAATTGCTATATTTTGTAAGAAATGGAAATACTGTTATGAGTATTTTGAACTCTAGTCAAGAAAAAAATCAGTTAATAAAAAAAGGCCATCAAACAACTCAATTGTTGGAATTGGAAGGTAAACATTCTCATGAATATTTTTGGCAGGTAAAGATTTCTCCTGAATACTCTGTAAAATCCAGAGGACAGAATGGACGAAATTTATTAAAAGATGAGATGGTCAGGATATGAAATTGTAGCAAAGAGCCAAATGAAAATTATTAAACTGAAAAACTTATGAAATAAAAAGGTCTATGAATGAAATCACCAGCAGATTGTAACAGAAGAAACAAGAAGTCAGTTTAAAGACCGACTAGCAAAAATCATGCAGACTGAAGCACAGGGTGATACAAGATTAGTAAATCATAGTTTCAATGACTTGTAGGCTAATATAATTTTTTCTAATATTTTATATAATCAGTATTCCAGAAGGAGGAATGAGAAAGAACGGCACAGACTATATATTCTCACCGATATTGACCAACCTGTTCACAGTTGATAAAAACACCCTTACAAAGAACCAAGAAACTAAGAAAGACACCACAGGACAAATACACTGAAAATCATAGCGTACATTTTAATGAAATTGCTAAAAATAAAAGATATATGATTCTATAAAGAAGCCAAAATGAAGCAATCAAGTACATGAAAGTAAACAAAGAATATAATTGTAGTTGACCTTTTATCGAAAACAGTAGGAACCATAAGAAATTAGAATGGAATATTCAAAATACAGGGAAAAGAAACTGTCAACATAGGATTATATACCACCTAAAAATAGCTTTCAAAGAAATAAATGTGAAATAAAAAATTTCAGATTAATGAAAGCTATGAAAAATTGTTGGCAGCATACACAAATTACAAAAAATGTTGATTGATGTTACCCAGGTACAGCAAATGGCATCTGATATAAAACTGAATTTATTACAAAAGGGAAAATAATTAGAAACAACAGTAAATATCCCTTTATTTTTTAAAAATAACTCAGTTGTTTATATAAAATAAAATCCTAACAAAGTGTATGGAGTATACAACTTATAGAAAAGTAAAAAATAACAATAACATAAATTATAGGCTATGTAAGGGGAATAATATTTCTGTAAGTCTCTCATATCAAACAAAGTAGAATGTGATAAGTTATAGAGTAATTTATAGAAAAATAATTAAAATTAATACTAAACTATATAGACAGAAAACTAACAAAAAATGAAATGGAACATTAAAAAATAATTAATTCAACAGAGGATAGAAAAGGAAAAGCAAGAAAAAATAGAATGAAGAGGATAAATAGAAAACAAATATGACAGATGCTTTGAATTTAAGGATAGTAAAAAATATATAAGATACAAGGAGATATACCATGAAAATGTTAAGCTCCTGAAATAGTTTTGTCTGTATTTACATCAAAGTACTCTTCAATAAAATGTATTTGTCCAGAGAAGATCATCTTATAATGATTAAATAATCAGATCTTCAAGAAAGCATACATACTAAACATGCCTCCACCTAAGAACAATGATCAAAGTAAACAAAGCAAACACGGTTAAATAACTAAAAAATAAAAAGACAAGTCCACAATATTTAATGATTTCAATTCTCTCATTCTATAATTGTTATAACAATTGGGCAAACATTTTATAAATAGGTGATTTGAATAGAAATATTAACCAACTTTTACCAAGTGATATTCATAGACTTTATATCAGTAAGAAAAAAAGTGTATATAAATGTCTATGGCACAACTTTAGTTCTTATTATCTGAATCTGGAAGCAAGCCAAAACTCTACCAACTGGATAGTAGCTGAGAGGAGGGGCGGGAAAGGTGGTGTGTGCATTTATGGAATACTCCTTAGCGATTAAAAACAAAACAGAACAAACAACTGAAAAAATTGATAACATCAATGAATGCCACGTTAAGTGTAAGAAACCAGAAACATACTAATGCAGACTGTGTATTTCAATGCTTATTTAACCCCAGGACAGAAAGTACCGACAAGGGGTGAGGAAGAGAGACAGGCTAGTGCAATAGGTAATATTCTGCAGTGATGGAACTATTTCCTGTCCTGGTTAGTATAATGGATATATTGGTGTGTACAATTATGAAAACTAACTTTATGGAATACTTAAAGATCTCTGCATTCAATGGTACGTTAATTGTATGTAAATAAAAACTCTGTTATAAAATTTAAAATATATTCACTGTTATATGTTAAATTGTTTCTTCCACAAAAGTTACGTTGAAGTCCTAAACTCATGCAACTCAAAATGAGTTACTTAGAAATAGGAAAATTGCAGATGTAATTAGCTAAGTTAAGATGAGGTCATACTGGAGTAGGATGAACCTTTAATCCAATTTGACTACTGGCCTTATAAGAAGAGGGAAATTTGAACGCAGAGAAAACGCACACAAGAAGCCAGCCATGTGAAGATGGAGGAAGAGACTGAATTTATTCTGCCAGGGAACATCTGGGCTACAAGAAGTTTGAAGAGATAAGGAAGGATCCTCCCACAGGGGCTTTGGGCGCAGTTTCTGACAACACTCTAATCTCACACTTCTAGCCTCCACAACTGTAAGCCAATAAATGTTTGTCTTCCGAAGGCACCCAGTTTGTGATACTTTGTCATAGCAGCCCTAGGAAAATAATACGTCCACTGGAAAAGTTCCATTCCTGGCTGGCTGCATTAGTGAATTACATCAAACACATAAACAAGAAATAATATCAGTATTTCCAAACTCTTCCAGGAAATATTAGCAAGAACAGTCCTCAATTCGTTTTATGAAAATGGAACAAAACCTGGCTTCAAAAGCTTGTGAAAACATTACAATAAAATTATAGATCACCGTTGCTCATATTCAGAGATGCAAGCATTATAAAAATATTAGCAAATCAACTCAAGCAATGTACAAAAATAAGAAGACATCATAAACAAATTGAACTTATTCCGGGAATGCAGTTGTGTAATAATTTCCTTTGATGCAGAAAAAAGCATTTGAAAAATCTAAATGTTCATTTATAATAGAAATGCTTAACAAATAAGATATAGAAAGGAATTTCTGGAGTGTGAATAAGATCATCTACAAAAGCCCTACAGATGATAAGAGAAAAAAAAGGATTTATTAATGATTTACTATGAGCAAGAAAAGATAACCACTTTATTCAACATTGTACAGAGAAATTGATACAGGACAGGTTGCCCCCAGCCAGCTCAGCTGAGCTGGGCTGGAGGACCCGCCACCTCCGCCTTGGGGGTGTTGGTTCTCAGGCAGCCCGAAGAGGAACCAGCAGGCTGGAGCGTAGACAAAAGAGGGGGAGCCTCCCTCTCCCATAGGAGGCTGCAGCAGCCAAAGGGACAGGCCAACTGCTGGGGAGACACTGGCACCTTGGTGTCTCCTTCCCCTTTACACTTATGACTAAATACCAACCCCCATTTCCTATGCCTAGGTCAATTTCATGTGAGTTTCCTAGGCCTCAGTTCTGTGAATGGACTGTGTCCATTCATTAGTATATTCATTCACCTTGCCCCCCAGAAGGGACTGTGTCCATTCATTTCCTGGCCTCATATAGAAGGAACCCATGCACCTATATATACCACTAAACAGAGAGAGCTTTTCTCTCCTGACTTGGGTTTTCCCTCCCTACCAGAAACTTTAGTGTTTTTGTATTCTTTTCTGTAAATAAATTCTGTCTTGCCACTGATCTGTGATCCGCGGTTTTATTCTTCAAATCACCAAGACCAAGAACCTGAAAGTCTGGTATCAACAATAACTGGTGCCATAGATAGGAACAAGAAGTATAAAAAAAGATTTAGAGAAGAAATAAATAGTATTATCTATATTTTCACACAGTGTGATTAATTATATAGAAAATCTTCAGGTATCTAAAAAAATCCTTAGCATAACAGATATATTATTTAGCAAGTTCACAGTGTACAAGGTCAAAATATGCATATATTTCTATATACTGCAAAAGCAAAAATTAGGAAAAATGTTAAATTTTTATATACCAGCATTAAAAATATAAAATAACCAGGGATACAGTACATACAAATGTATAAATTTTCTACTCTGGAATAACAAAAATTTTGGAGAGAAAATAAAAACATCCAAATTAATGGAAGAATGTAAGATTCTAATTGATTGGAATAGTCAATATTGTTAAGAGTATCATCTTTTCCCAAATTACCTGTAATGTCACCCTATTTCCATCAAAATAATAGCAGGCTTTTTGTGATATCGTTTAAAATGGCACTCCACTTCTATTATTGATCTGGAAATGCTTAAGAACATAAATAGCTGAAACAATTTTAAGAAAGAAAAAAAATTGGAGAATTTTAGAGTTTGGAAGACTTACTTTAAAGTTACAATAAATAAGAGAATGTGGCATTGACCTAAAAGAAGACAAGTAAATGAAAGGAACATTAACAGCAAAAATCTAGACACAAATCAATTGACTTTCACACAAAATAACACAATGGGATAAAGAAACTTCTTTTAACAGATGTTGCAAGGACCTCTGAAAATCTCTGTGAACTGGCTGGCACCTGTGCACAGTAGTTACAGCACCGGCCACATACTCCAGGTGGGTGGGTTCAAACCCAGCCCAGGCAAGCTAAAAAAATGACAACTGCAACAGAAAAATAGCTGGGCATTGTGGCAGGTGCCTGTAGTTCCAGCTACTTGGGAGGCTGAGGCAAGAGAATCACTTAAGCCCAACTCTGAGGTTGCTGTGAGCTGTGACGTCACAGCACCCTAGCAAGGGTGTAAGACTCTGTCTAAAAAAAAAAAAAAAAAAAAGAAAGAAAAAACAAACTCTGTGAACAGAAAGAAGCCATAATTATTGTCCCACACCTCTCTAAATTAATTAATCAGAGACCTAAACATAACAGCTAAACTATAAATCTTTTAGAAGAAAACCAAGAATATCTTAACCACCTTCACATAGTAAATATTTCTTAGGATATAGAAGCCCTATACGTTAACAATAGATAAATTATACTTTATTGAAATTAAAAGTCTAAACTCTAAAATAAAAATAACTAGGGAAATAAAGTGGCAAACCACAGATTGGAGGAAAATCTCAGTGTTTGTATTTAGCATATTAATTTTCTTCAAAATGTATTAAGAGGTCCTACAACTCAATAACAACATTTAATTAAATATTGGTAAAAGATGTTAACAGATCCTTCTCTTAAGAGGATATACAAATGGCGAAAAAGCACATGGAAAGACCCACAATGAAAGTAACCCTAAGTAAATACAAATTAAAATCACAATGAGACGATTAAAATAAAAGTAGTAATAACATCATGTGTTCATCAGGATGGAGAAAAATTAGATTCTCAACCATTGGGAAAGAAATTTAAAATGATACAACCACTTTAGAAAAATGTATTGCAGTTCCTAATAAAACTAACAACTATTCCACTAGGGGATATTTACTCAAAAGGAGTAAAAATGTTTGTCTATAAGAAAAAGTTGTGTAAAAATATTTCTAACAGTGTTATTTATAATCTCAAAACTGGAAACAGATCAAATTCCCAGGAGAAGGAAATGGATTAGCCAATTGTCTTATCCAGATAATGTGATACATACAGGTATATTCAGCAATCAAGAATAGACTTCTGATACACCAAGGATATACTGAATCTTGTATATGATGTTAAGTGAAAGAAGTCAGATAAAAAAATTATATACTGAATAATTTCAATCACATAAAGTTCTAGAACAGGCAGAACAAAACTGTAATGATTGAAATCAGAGGAGTAATGCCCATATGCAGCCTATCAGAGTTACCTGAAAACCCTTGCAGGGTATGAACTGAATTCATGGAAGGGCCCTATATCTTTATGGGGATGGAGATCTTATAAGTGTGTGTATTTATCAAAACTCAATGAAGTAAACACTTCACATCTGTGCATTCTATTGTATTTGAATCCTACCAGATTAAGAGAAAAAAATAAATTAAAAATAAGATAACACTGGCCTAAGGAACACAGCTTCACTCTTTTGTGAATCCATGCAGGCTTACCCAGTTTCAAGGAAGCATAAATCTAAAAAAGAGATTGAAATGCCTGGAAGCCGAAAATTCTGAAAGGGACAAGAGTCCATAATTCAGAAGTTATTCCAGACCCCAATGGGGGCTTTCCTTATATCAGAAACTCAACTTTTTTTTTTTCCCTTAAAAGCTCTACTTTTAAATACATGGTGTTTACACCTAAAAGAGAAGAAAACAGAGAGAATGTCCACTTTCTGAAATCGGAATAAGATTCCAATTGCTGAAACTAGTGGAACAGCATTTGAGAAGAGAGAAAACACTGCAATTCCACGACGAAGTTCTTTTCCTTTTCTTTCATTTCCCCTTCCCTTTCTCTCTCTTTCTCCCTCCCTCATTTCTTCCTTCCATCTTTTCCCTCTCTCCTTTCCTCTTCCCTCCTCTTCTCTTCTTTTTCCTCCTCTCCTCTCCTCCCCTCCCCTTCCCTCTCTTCCCCTTACTTTTCTTTCTCTATTTCTGTATATGCCTAAAGAGTACACCTTGGATATATTGGGATAGATGACCTGAATGTACCACAATTAATTTAAGTGTATACATTACCTTACTTCAGACTTAGAATAAATGCATAAAATTTTTATATCTCCTTTTCACAGATGGAGAAACCAAGATTTATGTGATTCCTTTCCTAAGAGACAGAAATAGCACTAGTGATTCAGGTTAATGATGCTTTTAACTGTGCAATATGTATAGACAAAACGTTGCGAGACACCACCTCTTAGAAATCCAAAAGTTCTAAATATCTACATATTGCTTAGTACAAAAATTCAATAGATCAATTGCATCCAGATATTCTCAGAAATATAGATTCAATAATAAGGCTTCTTAAAGATCTGCCTTACAATTCTAAAAATATTTCTCCTTGGTTGTGTAATCTTAAAACAAGTATGCTTAATACCTTTTCAA
>CAUYQV010194987.1:0-13728 GCA_963574575.1 Galagoides demidoff
CTGGAAAGATCACCTATATATCTGTCTACCAAGGGTACAAGTGAACTTTTCTGGAACTAGAGTATAAATGTTTTGATACAATGATTAAGCAAATGACATGAAATTTATGTTAACCAGCTTGATGAAAGTGTTTCAAATTGTATATGAAAACAGCACAATGTACCCCATGTTTGCATTAAGGTATACAGATATCAATTAATAAAAAAAAAAAAGAAAATGTAGGACTTGATGACATATATATATATAGAGAGAGAGAGAGAGAGAGAGACAGAGTCTCAAGCTGTCGCCCTGGGTAGAGTGCCGTGGCATCACAGCTCACACACAGCTCACAGCAACCTCCAACTCCTGGGCTCAAGCGAGTCTCCTGCCTCTGCCTCCCAAGTAGCTGGGACCACAGGCACCCGCCACAATGCCAGGCTATTTTTTGGTTGCAGCCATCATTGTTGTTTGGCAGGCCCGGGCTGGATTCAAACCCGCCAACTCAGGTGTATGTGGCTGGTGCCTTAGCCGTCTGAGCCACAGGCGCCAAGCCTGATGACATAAATATTACACAATAATGATTTCTCCTTGTCTAAAGCAAGTTGTAAGGAGAACAAACAAAACTGGGAACACATCACACACACACAGTTAACGTTCTGACAATATGGAAATTAATATAGATAAAAGATAGGCACCCAATGGAAAATGCAAGTATCCAATTGGCACATGAAAAAAGAAAGTTTCACCACATTAATAGACCAAGATATTTAAACCAACTAACATGCCTATCACATTGAAAAAGATAGAAGGCTATACTATCACTGAGACCTGGAGAGGTCCAAGAAACAGGTGCTCTTGATGTAAGTATTCTGTTCCTAGGAATTTATTCCAGGGAAACATTCAGAAATTTACACTAAGCTGGAGCTACGGGGACGATCTTTATAGCCTTTTTTTAAAGCAGGTCAAAATTGATGATAATAGGCAAATCTAATATTTATTTATTGAGCATGTAAAATGGCCAGGCATTCTGCCAAGTGCTCCCCATGACTTATTCTCATTTTATCCTCAAACAGCCATGTGAGGTATATCCCATTATTATCTCTACTTTACAGATGAGAAGATAGAGGATTAAAACAACTCAAATGCCCAGCAAAAGAGTAGGGTTACACGTACCATGAAACAAAATGATATGAAGGTATAAAGCCATTTGAAACCGTATTTCTCTAAGGATACAGACAGACATCTGTAGTTCATAGTACGTTTGTAAGTGTGTGTGTGAATAGGGTATCAAACATATGGCCACTTGATTTTGAAGAAAACCATGCATATGTATCTCCCGAGGGGAAAAAAAGGATAGGCGGAGAGAAAAAGGGAGAGGGGAGAGGAAGAAAGAAAGATGTTAATAGCAGTTGTAGCTGTTAATAGGATGCAGAATGCTGTTCATCTTAATTCTTTTTTTTATCACTCTTTGCCTTTAAATTTTCTTCAATGAACTTGTACTTTTAGAATAAAATAAAATTTTGCTTAAAAGGGGGGAAAATAATTGATGTCACTTTTAAAGGTTTTCTTTCTCGTAGAAAAAGATTTTTCTTTGCTCAGATTTCCAGCCAAGCCCTAATGGTTTATCTAAGGTGGCTGGGGTCACTAAAGTTGTCAAAGCCACCTGATCCTAGACGAAGAAGAGGACTGATTTATTTACCTTGGAATAATTCCACCCTTCGGTCTGGAGAGACTCGGGCTTAAAAGACATTCCTTAGATCACTAAGTCCTCCCTCTGGCTAAAGGTTTGGTTCTGAGGCTGAAGCCCCTGTGCGTTTTCCCAGCTCAGTACAGACGTCCTGATGCTCATGTTTGCATATGGATATGTTTGAAAGCCTCCAGTTCCGTGCCTGCCCAGATATAAATGCTGGATTCCTCTGCATTGTCTCCTGAGTCTCCACAACTAATATTGTCCCTAGTAGGGAAAAAATTCCACACATTGCCAATCAAGGCACTGCAGCAAGGTGCTTTAGGCTGTAAGGAGAAGGTCGAAAGGCGATGTTAGGGTGTCTGCCTGGTCTGGCTGGCTTGGGGGATGCAGCCGCAATGATGACCACGGGTGGATCTGTCACAGCTATTCCCAAGGCCAAGGTCCACAGGCAGGAGGGTTAAGCTTTGGAAATTTCATGAGGGGATTTTAGGTCAGCGAAATAAAAATGTGCTTCTCTCACAAATAAGACAAAGATGCACAGAGCAGTCTCCTGCTGGCGGTACTGTGGTGCAGGCTTCTATTTGGCTGTTCCACTCACTCATCCACCCATTCATTCATCCATTCATTCACTCAAACAATATAACTATTAAACACTGGAAATGTGCCAGATGAACAAAACAGTGAGGTGTCCACCTGAGTGGATGTGTACACCTGCTGGGATTAGATACACAATAAACAGGCTCAGCCACCTAGGCTGAGGGTGCCAGCCACATACACCAAGGCTGGCAAGTTTGAGCCCGGCCCAGGCCTGCTGAACAATGACAACTGCAACCCCCAAAATAGTCGGGTGTTGTGGTGGGTCTCTGTAGTCCCAGCTACTTGGGAGGCTCAGGCAAGAGAATCGCTTAGACCCAAGAGTTTGAGGTTGCTATGACTGTGATGCCACAGCACTCTACTGAGGGTGACATAGTGAGACTCTGTCTCAAAAAATAAATAAGTAAATAAACACATAAACATATAAATAAATGTACCAACCAGCAAATAAAAAATAAGATAACTTCAGCTAAGGGTAAGCGTCGAGAAGGGAATAAAGCAGAGTAGTGATGGGACGAGTTTCTTGGGGTGATCAAGGACGGCCAGGCCCTGCGACAGTTAAGCTGAAGTGTGATGGAGCAGGAGAGGTGGCCACTCCATTATTTTTTTATTTTATCTTTTAAATTTCAGATTAATATGAGGGTACAAGTGTTTAGGCTGCATTGTTTTTGTTTCTAAGGTAAAATTCAAGTTGTAGCTGAGCCCTTCACCCAGGGATGTCCTAGACACCCGCACATTGTGCACATCAGTGGGGATCCCACCAATCGCCCTCCCTCTTCCCCTTTTCTTTTCTCTCCTCTCCCCTCCCCCTCGCTAGAATATAGCTGTGTCTTTCTCTTGTGTGGGTGTGTAGTTGTTTATATATTGGTTTCATATATAGTATTGAGCACATTGGACACTTGTTTTTCCATTCTTATGATATTTTACTAAGAAGAATGTGTTTCAACTCCATCCAGGCAAACTCAAAGATGTAAAGTCTCCATCTTTCCTTGTGGCTGACTAGTACGCCATGGTATACGTATGCCAGGGTTTGTTAATCCATTCATGGGTTGATGGGCACTTGGCTTGCTTCCACGTCTGAGGTGGCCACTCTGAATAGCACATCTTGTCCCTGTTTTCCTTAGCCAGGCCACGCCTACCCACCAAGCCTACATCCTCCAGGAATCTCCCCCTGGACTTCTTTGCACCTGCTGTCGCCTCTGGCTCAGAGCCCCTCGCCTGAGCCCCGTACGCCATCAGAGAGTCCTTTCCATGATGCATGCGGTGTGTGCACGTTTGTGTGTTCATAGGACGTGTGTGTGAGAGGAATATGTCTGCATGTCCCACCCTTCTGCTGGACTGTGGAGTCCGTGTATAAGCCAGTGGTGCATCCTGTGGTCAGTCTATAACGGAGGAGTCTGAGGCCTTCCCCAGCCTCGGCCCGAGTCCCCGTATGCAGCTGTTGACGGGATGCATTTTCCTGAACCCTCCGCAGGTGCCACGTACTCTGTGCACTCAAAACTGAATGGAGTGTTGGCAACTTGAAGACGGCTTCCAGTTTTGCAGCTCTGAAATGAAGGGATGGAAGTACCTATAGACGGCCCAGCAAGAGAACTCGCTAGAATTCCCCTACTAGTAATTTATGTAGTAGCTCCCAGCCCCAATCTCATCCCTCCTTCCTGGGAGGCTTAGACTAAGAACTTTTCTCGAATGGGAAACATAGCCAGAAATTGGCCTTTCAGACCATGGCCCCATTTCCAGGGATTCTAAGTCATGGCAGCAGTAGTATAGCGACAGAATGGGAACCCAGGTGACATATCTGGCTGGTATGGAAGTGTCAGTGCCTAACAGTGCCCTGAGCCTGCCAGGCCAGCCAGACTTTGCGAGGACAAAGCAAATGAAGCCCCCAGCGCCCCAGGGAGGAGATGGAGGTAAAGGAACCCCGCAGGCTCCTCACAGCCCTTCGGCACTGAGGCTGCCCAGGCCTCAGCTCCTGATCCAGACTCTGAGCTCTTCCCTAGGTCCCTCAGTCATGTCAAAGGGCCTGATAGCCAACACTTTTGTAATCACCTTGCCCGTTTCAGGGACACGATGGTAGCTGTGAGACCCAGGGAGGATTCAATTCACATGTTCTGCAGTAAGTCCGGAGGCCACACAGACACCTCTCTGCACCCAGGAGCTGCGAGCTGCGTGAGAAGACAGACTGGGGAGCCAACAATGGCAGTACACTGTCCTCCTCTGACAGGAATGGGTAGCAAGCTTAGTGACAGCCCAGACAGACAGGAAGACGGCCTCCCTGGGGCCTGGGGCCAGGAATCAGGGGAACTGAAGACAGAGGAAACATCTGAGCTAGAGCTGGAAGGGTGGGCAGGACTTTGAGGAGAGAACAAGAAGGCAGAGAAGTTCTTCGGCCCAGAGAATCCTATTAGCAAAGGCAAAGGGCAGAGCACAGCGGCTAAGCACAGATGCTCTGGAGCCCAAGCGCTAAGCCTGGACCCAGACGCTGCCCCTTACCAGCTGTGTGTCCTGGACATGTCCACCTCTCTGTGCCACAGTTTCCTCGTCTATAAACAAAACAATAGTAATAGTACCAACTTCACAGGATGGGAGCAGAGATTTCTCAGTAGAGTGCCTGGCACACAGTGACTGCCACGGGAGTATTAATATTGACTGTTGCTATTGTCACCATCAATGTTAGCACCATCATCTTTGGCCAGCGGCTCAGTGTGGACCTGGTGAAGCTGCAGGTCACACTCAGTACTGCAAAGACACACCAGAGCCAGATGCCGAGGGGTGGACTCTTTGAGGATTTTTGGACCTTTTTCTTGCCTGTGTGTGTTTTCACACAAGCAGAAGGCCAGAGAAGTGAAGGAGGGGATGCTTACATATGTCCTCACCCTGGACTCATGGAGGCTTCTCTGAGTGTGAACCCAGCTTCAAACCCTGCTCTGTACATTTTGCAGGCTTGGTCTGAATGCCAGAGACCACTGAATCAACCCCAAACAGCAGGTAGTCTGGAGCTAGGCTCCAGTCTCAGAGCAGCAAAGCACTTCTGAAGATTACACCAAATGGAGGATGCTGGGGTGAAAGTAGAAAACAATTTTCTTCGCTCACGTCTGTTTTTTTAATCTCTACTTTCCGACCTCTCAGACGAAACCTTAGGCCGATCTCATAATATGCGCTGGTAGCTCCATTATAATAAAATTCTCTGGCCATTTTCAGACCCTCAAATTATCTCATTTGAGGGCCTGAAAATGATGAGAGAATAAACTCCCTTCCTCAGTTAGCATAATGTAAGAGGTGGCCCTTTCTTCCCCCACGGGGTCATGGTGGAGGCACAGTGCATCCACAGCTCTTGCCAGTAAATCACTCCATCCCTTACCCTCTAACATTCAAGTTTGACCCTTTATGTCTTGGAGATGAGGAGCAAGCTAAGATTCTCAAAATTGGTTTTGGACACCCCTTCCCATCTGCAAGGTGGATCCAGCATGCCATTCGCCTCCCCTGTAGATTAAGAGCTCCTGGGAGTAAGAATTGTGTCTGTCTCACTAATGTATTCTCAGATGCTCACAATGCATTTGGCATGTAATTGGTATGGTAGGCAGAATAATGGCCTGCAAAAAGTCCCCATGTCAGTGCCTGGAACCTGTCAATATGTTAGGTTACATGACAGAGAAGGATCAATTTTGCTGGTGAAATTAAGGTTGCTGATCAGTTGATCTTAAGAGGGCCAAGTTTTGCTGGATTTTCCTGGTGGGTCCTTGTAATTGGAAGAGGGAGCCAGAAGATCAGAGTCAAGTTGAAGATGCAACGCTCCTGACTTTGAAGAGGGAACGAGACCATCAGCCTCCAGAAGCAGGAAGATGCAAGAAAATGGATTCTGTCCTTGACCCTCCAGAAAGTTCTACCATGCTGACCCCTTGATTTTCAGCCCAATGGGACCCAGTTAGAGCTTCTGGTCTCCAAATACCCATTGACCCACGAATGAATTAACAAACTATGGCATATGTATACCATGAAGTACTACTTAGCCCTAAGAAAAGATGGAGACTTTACGTCTTTTATGTTTTACCTGAATGAAGTTGAAACATGTATCTCAAGAATGGAAAAAAAAAATCCAATGTGCTCAATACTAGTATGAAACCAACATATAAACAATTACATGCCAACGTGAATGATCAAACACAAATATAGCCTAGCAAGGGGGTTGGGAGAGGCAAGAGAGGGGAAGGAGATGGTGACTGTCGGGAGGAGGGAGGGTGTTTGTTGGGAGGAAGGAGGGTGATTGGTGGGATCTCGTCTAATGTGCACAATCGTCAATGTGTTCAGCTTGTCCCCTGGGTGAAGGGCTCTACTAAAATTTGAATTTTACCTTGGAAGTGAGGACAATGTAACCTAAAAGTTTACACCCTTCTATTAATTTAAAATAAAAATTAAAGGCATGGAGCCCGTAGCACAGTGGTTATGGCATCAATCACATACACCAAGGCTGGCGGGGTCGAAGCCATCACGAGTCAGCCATACAACAATGACAACTGCAACAAAAAACAGCGGGGCATTGTGGCGGGCATCTGTAGTCCCAGCTACTTGGGAGGCTGAGACAAGAGAATCGCTTAAGCCCAGTTTGAGGTTGCTGGGAGCGGTGATGCCACAGAACTCTACCGAGGGCAACACAGTGAGACTCTGTCTCAAAAAAAAGAAAAAAATTTAAAAAAAGAACTTCTGGTCCCCAAAACTGTAGGATAATACATTGGTGTTGTTTTAAGTCTTTTAATTTGTGGTAATTTGTTACGGCAGCCACAGAAAACTAATAGAATCAGTGCTCAATACACGCTGGTTGAATCATGAACTTACACTGGATCAGAAGATTGCTTCATGCATGTGGAATCTGAGCAAAGGGAGGACAAAAATCCGGAGTGCTCTGTCCGCTGGGCTGCTGTGGGTGGGTCGAGGCCTCCCTGGACGCCCCCTCTGCCACCTGCCGAGTGACAAGATCCTAGGCTTGGCTGCGCCTGGAGGCATTTGCTAGAGGAGCCAACCGGTTCCTGATTTGCAAACTCTTCCCTTTCCAGTCTGCTTGCAGATCACTCCCTTCTGCAATTTTGTTGTTGTCTTTTAGAAACGATGGAAGTAATATATGCACTTGCTACATTTTTTCTTGCAATTCAGATGAGTGTTAAAACATGAAAACAACCCCAACCCCTCTTTTTGATCTTCAGAGCTAAACTACTGCTATTTCTGGGAATCCTTTTTACAATTTTTATACACATATTACAGCACACATTTACATAACTATCTGTGTACACACACGACTTATTTTGACACGTAATAAATTATACTGTAGATATTGTTCTACAACTTGAATGTCTTCTCTTATTAGCACATTGAAGCACACTTTATTCTTTTTAATGGTTGCGTGCTAGTCCATTGCTTGCCATAATTTATATAACCGCTACCACAGTGGCATTTAGCTAGCTCGGTGTATAATCTAACAGATTCTTTAATATTTAATCACATTCTCCCCAAACTACATACTCACAGGCATTTTATGACTTTCAAAGGCCCCAAGTACTCATTTTTGGAGGTTCTACCCCACATCACATCAAACATTATGTAAATACACCCACACCTCATGTCAGATATAAATTTTTGTTGTCAACGTCTAAAGGACTTTTATGATTTTGCTTTTGAAATGATTGGGTTCCAAGCAACTATTTAACCTGCAAATAGCTTTTAAGGGCAATGACATTTTTATGACTATTAAATTTAACAATTAATGAATGTGACATAGTGCTGCACTTTGTGGATATTTAAGTAGACACTTATTAATTTTGATTTTGCGGCTTTCTTTTTGCGTTTTGAAATCAATAGCTTTCTTTCTCAGACCTCATATTTTCTGGAGGGCATCAGGTGGCTTGAAATCCCTGGAGACTTCGATGAGAGCACCCAGGGGGTGAAATAGCTCTGCGCACACCGCTGCTTACTGGATACCTGGGTGGGACAGTTAGGGTGTCCCCAGAGCTGGCTCACCAGGGTCCCCAAGGTGGCCTGAAGCAGCAGAGTAAGATGTGGAACCTGAATGGATTGTAAAGGGAAGCCAGTTGTAGCTAAGGAAACACACAGCACCATCCAAGGCAGGCCTTTCACGAAGGAACAAGACAAGCCAGGACGTGGGTGTCCCCAAATTCCTCATCCACAAATTCCAAGACCATCTCTCAGAGGCTTAATTTTGTTTTTTGTTATGGGGAGGGTCTCTTTTCTGTACGTCTTCTTTTTTTTGTTTTTAAACAGAGTCTTGGGTCGCTCTGTCACCCTGGCTAGAGTGCCGTGGCATCATCATAACTCGCAGCAACTTCAAATTCCTGGGTTCAAGTGATCCTCCTGCCTCATCCTCCCAAGTAGCTGGACTATAGGCACCTGCCATGACCCCAGCTAATGTTTCTATAGAGATGGGGTCTTACTCTTGTTCAGGCTGGTCTCAAACTCCTGAACTCAAATGATCCTCCTGCCTCAGCCTCCCAAGTAGCTGGACTACAGGCACCTGCTACCACACCCAGCTAATTTTTCTATTTTTAGTAGAGACAGGGTCTTGCCCGTATGCAGTCTGGTCTCAGATGCCTGAACCAAGTGATCTTTCTGACTCAGCTTCCCAGAGTGCTAGGATTACTGGTGTGAGCCGCCAGGCCTGGCCCCTTGTGTACTTCTTAAAGGGAGGCCAAATCTTCCAGGTCTGAGTATTTCTAAGCCTGCCTCTATGCTCTGACTACTGTACAGCCAGGACAGCGATGGATGCTTATGCTGGGCTGACTAATGGGCAAATGGGGAGTCTCCATCAGGTGGTAAATTTCCCCATCTGCATTGCTACATGTGAAAATGTCATACTGATCAGAGCAGCAAATGCTCAGGAGAGAAGGGCAACATAATGACAGAGATAATTTGGCATCTCATTTAATTTCCTCACACAAAAAAAAAAATTAACGTTTTTGGAAAGATTAGCTTTCTCCATGGAAATTCCTCTCCAATGTAAGCGCTTGCTCAATGATGGCCCATTATAAATGCTTATGATCATGAGGAGGAGATTTCTATAGCATCTGATGCTGTTATTACTTTGAATGAAATCATTGTGAGGACAATTTCAGGTCCCACAAGCAGCTCTTAGCTTTAAGAAGTCCCCATGGATCAGAACACAATTTCCATAGCTCAGTCACACAGACAGCCAGGAAGCTGGGGCAGAGCTACAGAGTGGAGGGGGGGTGGGGGAGGAGAGAAAGAGGGTGTGGGACGCTGTGTGACTGTGGAAACACAGCAGTGGGACCACACAAAGGCTCATAACTTTTGACTCTTGGGTTATCCCACCTGGGGGAGGAAGGAGCTCCCAATTTTAGGTACAATCTGCATTTCCCTAGTTGAGTCCTAACAGACTCTGTTTGAAACAGAGTCTTGCTCTGTCATCTCTGGGGAACCTCCTGCCAGGGTCTACTTGAGTCCTAGATATTATTTTTCTTGGCAGCCATCAACGTCCATCCTCTTTCTGCTCTCCACTCTAGGTCACCGTGGGCTAACTTCTGCTGCTAACAATATCAGACGTGTGAGCTCTTGCAGCAACGCTGAGGACACCAGTACTGCAGCTGCTATTGGGGGAACTGTCAATTTTAATTCTTCTTTTTTTTTTTTTTTTGAGACAGAGTTTCACTATGTCACCCTCGGTAGAGTGCTATGGCATCACAGCTCACAGCAACCTCAAACTCTTTGGGCTTAAACGATTCTCTTGCCTCAGCCTCCCAAGTAGCTGGGACTACAGGCACCCGCCACAATGCCTGGCTACTTTTATTGTCACAGTTGTCATTGTTGTTTAGCTGGCCCAGGCTGGGCTCGAACCTGCCAGCCTGGGTGTATGCGGCTGGCACCCTACCCACTGAGCCATGGGCGCTGCTGGAACTGTCGATTCTAGATCAAGGTTAATGCCGACCAGTATCAAGGGGGTCTACCCTGATGCCTTCTCCCTCTGGGAGAGTATGCTGTGGTCCCCCAATATCCGTTCTATTTCTTCATAGTAAAAAGAACTTTAACTTTTAGTTTGATGTTGTCATCCAGTGAAAAGATTCTATTTCTAAGCCTCCCTTACAGCTACAAGCAGCTGTGAACATGAGCTCTGACCAACAGAAATGAAGCAGAAACGCTGTGTGAAGCTTCAGGGACATCTCCTTAAAGGACAAAAATACACCCTTTCACTTTTCTTTCCTTTCCTACTTTCTTCACCCAGAATGAAGCAGATGTGATGGCTGGAGCTTCAGCAGCCACTTTTAGACTATGAGATGGCCTTGAGGATGGAAGCCATGTGCTGAGGATGATAGAGTCTTGCTCCATAATGACAACATGAAACCACAACACTGGCTCATC
Organism: Galagoides demidoff; assembly: GCA_963574575.1. Classification (NCBI taxonomy): domain Eukaryota; kingdom Metazoa; phylum Chordata; class Mammalia; order Primates; family Galagidae; genus Galagoides; species Galagoides demidoff. Next base: position 10,643 of record CAUYQV010194987.1, read on the forward strand.
AAAGCTACTTCTTTTTTTTTTTTTGGAAGGCCCTGGCCAGGTTTGAACCTGCCATCCCTGATGCATGGGGCCAGTGCTCTAACCATTGAGCTAACAGCTCCCAGCCCCATTTGGGTCTTTATGGTATAGGTAGTCAAACCTCGTGCTAACAGATATACACTTGTTACTGTAGACTGACCCAGTTCCAAAGCTTCTGGAAATCATACAACAACCACTCTTGGATTTCTGCTTGCCCTTCTTGGTGTATCCAACTTATACTATAAGAACATTCTGGCCTCCAAAAAGAGCCACACAGAGCAGAGTTTATCCAGATACCCTAACAGACCTCCAGTCTGAAGCTGGGATACCCAACTGATATATAGACCTGCAGGCTTGAAAATATATGACTTCTGTTTTAAAGTTACTGCCTTTGGGGGTGTTTACATATGTAGTATTATCCAGGAAAAGCCTAGCCAATACAGTGCAAAGGCCCTCGTGTGCTTTACAACATCTCTCAATTTCTCAGGCCAAAAGAAACCTTTCCAACTCAACCCAGTGTGAATTCAGACCTGTGAAAAGGGGCAGGCTGGGATCCAGCCTTCCCTCTGGCATCTTCTAATTCAGCGGTTCTCAACCTGTGGGTCGCAACCCCTTTGTAACAATGAAAATACATCACAGCATTAGGAAGGTTGAGAACCACTGCTCTAATTATTTTTTCTCTTAATTTTTTTTATTAAATCATTAATGTACTTATGGGGTAAAATGTGTTGATTTTATATACAATTAGGAATGCTTACATCAAAGTGGTTAACATAGCCTTCACCTCACTTAATTATTGTGTTAAGACATTTATACTCTACTCTTAATAGATTTGACATGCACCCTTGCAATATGCACCATAGGTGAGGTCCCATCTATTACTCTCCCTCAACCAAACCAGTCCCCTCCCATCCCCTCCTCCTCCTTTTCCTTCCTTCATCCTGGACTATAGTTGTGTTGTATCTTTCACTTCTGCCAAGGACACAGTAAGTAAAGCAAGCAGACAGAATGGAGCAGATATTTGCATCCTCTAATTCTCACTTCTTCTCTTTCCTGAAAGGGAAAAGGGGCATTGACCAACACCTGCCTGGAGAGGAGCCCGACTCATCTAAATTGTCCTTATCTCCTTCTAAGACCCACCACCCTCAGGTTCTCTTACCAGCACCTCATTCTTTTCAAACACCCTCCCAAATGTAGTCAGAGGGTTCTTGAGAACATCCTATCGGACAAGGTCAGTGCCATGCCTGTAATCCTTCTCTACAAGTATTTAGTGAAATTTTCTGTTTCTTAATGTTCAAGGCCCTGCGTGGTCTGACTGCTGCCAGGTCCTGCCAACTCCCAGCACTCTTCTCCCCCACCGGCCTCTCCAACTCTAGAGTGCCCCTCAGAACTTCCAGAACGCATCATGCTGCTTCCTGTCCCCCACACCAGTGCACATACCATCTCCTTGGCTTGGTGCCCTTCTCTGGTTCCCTGGGATGTAACTGTCTCAAGGTGACAGTGATATGATTGATGGAGAAGGAAACAAAAAGAAAAAGATACAGTTAACTACCGCAGATGGCCTCAGTGCTAGGGGTACCTCAACTACTGCAGATGGCCTCAGTGCTGGGGGTACGGCAGCAGGCCTGGGCCAAAGGGGTGTTGTTATAATGTGGTTTATCTGCTGCCATAGTGACCTGAATTCCTAATGCATCCTTCAGAACCCAGCTCAAGCCTTGCTCCCCATGGCTCGCTGCCAAGGTCTGATTTAGAAGCCTGTTTCCTGGTGTCCTAAGGAACCTAGCATACTTTCCATGGCAGGTCCCTCCGGATGTAAGAGCCATTCTGGGAGCTCGAGGAGGGCAGGTAACCACACCTTCCCTGGAATACTGCAGGTGCTCAGTGCCTACTCAATGAGCACCTGGGCTGCTTGAGTTGCGTGTGGGAAAAGCAGCCACACACTTGGTTGGTATGTGCCACACCTGCAGGTGACAGGCTCTCGACATGGACATAGATTGTGCCCTCTAAGCTGCCTCCCTGCCTCTGGACTTGTCTCCCTGTAAGACCCTCAGTGTGGCTTACAAAGGAGGGTTGCCATATTTAACAAATAAAAAGACAGGGTACCCTGTTACATTTGAATTTCAAACCCACATCAAATAGTTCTTTTAGTATTAAGGATATTTTGTGTAATGTTTGGGATATACTTACACTGAAAAGAAAGTTGTTTATGTTGTGTGAAGTTCACACTGGGTATCTTGAGTTTTTCCAGTGAAGCCCTTTGCCTCTGTCCCCGCCTGTCTTCGCAGCCTCCTTTCTGTCTAGGCCCCTGCCTCTGACCTGTCAACCCCCTTCAATCTTTCTCTGTTTTCCTTTGGACTTTCTATCATGAGGCTGCTATAAGGATCAGGTGAGTCAACACCTGAGAAGTGCTTAGAATAAGGTGACCAGATATCCCGCTTTTGGCGGGACAGTCCTGATTTTTAACAATTTGTCCCACGTCCCATGGCGTTTTAAAAAAAGTCCCGATTTTTAGAAAGAATGCATGAAAAGCTAGGGAACAGCGGGAGATTGGGAAGGGAATATACTGTTTTCCGCTGCTGAAAAGGTTAATGTAAATCCATTTGGGAATGAAGAGGTTAATGTAACTTCATTTGGAAATGAAAAGGCTAATGTAAACTCCCTACTCTCCTCCTGGACAAGGTCGAGGGGGGAATCAGTATCAGAAGGAGACTGGCTCCTCCCTTGCTTCTAGGCAAGGACAATTAGCTCAGAAGGAGCCAAACTGTCTAGAACAAACAAGTAGCACCCCCCTCTGTAGAGTAAGGTGACCAGACGTCCTGCTTTTGGTGGGACAGTCCAATTTTTAACAATTTGTCCTGCGTCCTGCGGTGTTTTAAAAAAGCCCCAATTTTTGGAAAGAATGCATGACAAACTAGGGAACATGGGAGAACAGGAAGGGAATGTGCAGTTTTCAGCTGCCATGTGGCTATTTTGCCAGGATATGCATTTTATATTATTTTTGTTAATTTTATAATGTTAAACTTTAATAATAACAAATAATTGTTGAGAACTGATTATTGAGAACTGCT
>CAUYQV010194989.1:0-45721 GCA_963574575.1 Galagoides demidoff
CATCACAGCTCATAGCAACCTCCAACTCCTGGGCTCAAGCGAGTCTCCTGCCTCCGCCTCCCAAGTAGCTGGGACCACAGGCGCCCGCCACAGCGCCCGGCCATTTTTTGGTTGCAGCCATCATTGTTGTTTGGTGGGCCCGGGCTGGGGATTCGAACCCGCCACCTTAGGTGTACGTGGCTGGCGCCTTAGCCGATTGAGCCACAGGCACCGAGCCAGATCTACATTCTCTTAAGTGAAATTCCAGGAGTCACGTATGTTAGATAATTCAGAATGTTGTCCACTTAGAACGATTGTTGAAAGCACCTCATTTAGTATACCATGTGGGTCTTAGGCATAAATGTGTAATCAAACATGTTAGTATTTGTAGTGAAATATATGGATATTCACACTAAATGTGACAAATAAAAGACTATCTTTACTTCATATTATCTCCATGTTTTGCTTTCATACCAGTTAAGAACATGCTTTTAGTTTTCAGAACATTTTAGATTTGGAAATTATGGACATAGGATGATGGGTCAGTTTTTCTACTTTCATCTTATACTTTTAATTAAATGCTTTTATTTTCTTCATACTTTTAAAAAGTTTTTTATGGGATGGGAACATGAATGTTTGTGTTTTTATTTAACATATTTTTTTCACTCTTGTTGCCCTAGGCTAGAGTGCTGTGGTGTTATCCTACCTCCCAGCAACCTCAAACTCCTGGGTTTAAGTAATCTTCTTGTCTCAGCCTCTTGAGTAGCTGGGACTGCAGGTGCCTGCCACAACACTCAGCTAATATTTTTTTCTTATATTTTTAGGAGAGATGGGGTCTTGCGCTTGCTTAAGCTTATCTCTAACTTCTGAGCTCAAGCAGTCCTCCTACTTGGGCCACACAGAGTGCTAGGATTACAGGTGGGAGCCACTGTGCCTAGCCAGAATTTATGTTTTTAAATCCTAGTTTCTGTATTTATTTATATGCAGTTGTGTTCTTTTATTATATACAAGCTTTTGTGTTCTTTTATTCTTAATATAGAAAGTAAGCATTTCCTCTGATTTTCATCATATTCTTCTAAAAATAAGTTTCAGTGAAAAAGTCAGAGGCCTAGTTCCTTAGTCCTCTTTACTCCTCTGATAGAATTCTCTTCAAAGTATTTGATTATTTATAAGACTTTTTGATACATTGTGGCCACATTAATCTATTTAAATTTCTACATTAAAGTTCTACTAGCTTAGTGCTTCTTTTTTAGAAATATAAAGTCTACTATACCTAGAGACTTAACCTCTTCTCACATTAAGATCTACATGGTTTAGAAGGGAGGTCTATGGCGGAGGATTGCTTGAAGCTAGGAGTTTGAAACTAGCCTGGGCAATATAGTGAGAACCTTGTCTCTGTTTAAAAAAAAAAAAAATTAGCTGGGCATAATGTTGTGTGCTTATAGTTTTAGCTACTTGGGAGGCTAAGGCAGGAAGATCACTTGAGCCCAGTAGTTATATAGCATGCTGTGATTGTGCCATTATACTTCAGCCTGGGCAACAGAGTGAGACCTTGTCTCTAAAATAAATAAAATAAATAAATAAAGGTGTATACTGATATTATAGCTTTTTTTTTGTTGAATCACTAAAAATTCATCATATTAGAAGGCTATATAGTTAAGTGTTTCATTTTATGGATGTGCTGTTTTATTGTGGGACATTAATTGGCTTTTAGGGTTTTTTAAAAATCATTACAAAGATGTTAACTTTTTTTTAATGTGTGTTTAATTCTCCTTTTGGGTGATTATTTTGGAAATTATATAGCACTTTCTAGAACTAATGATATTTAAACAAATGGCATAAACATATTTCTACCTTAAGTTCATTCTTAGCATATTTATGCAATCATATCTTTTTCAACAGCATTATCCTGTAGCTTGGGTAAATACAATGGTTTTTGACTTTAAAGGACAATTGAAATCTGGAGACATAATATTGCACAGCTGGTCTTCATTTCCTGGTAAGATTTATATCCTTATCCTTAGTGTTAAAGAGTAAGTTTTGGCACATGGAATAATTAAATTTTTTTAATGGCTTACCATTCTTTCGATTTACTAAATAAAACATCATTTTGTATCTTTATTATGCATTCTAAAACAGATTTACACAAATTAATTTATTCATAAAATGATTTGAGGGTTTTTTTGGTTTAAAAAATTAGTCTACATTTTAAATGGTTACTTTAACAAGTTAATAATTGACACAAATAATGTACCACAGTATATTGTGCTAATAATAAGATAATTCCATTATTGCTAACAAAGTGTTTATTTAGTACATTACAGATTGTCTTATCTGGTCCTGGGACACAACTTACAAATTTTGCAATGAGCAGCATCATCTTTAAATCTTATCATTTATCTCTGTATTAAAGGTTAAAAAAAGGGTGGAGACAGTTCTTATTATTTGTATACTTCTAGAACTGATTTCTCAGCAAATTATAATCCGACACTTGTGCTATCTAGTAGCATTATGTTTATTTGTCTTATCAAATGCAACCTCCTTAAGCTCAAACATAGTTCTTAGTGACCCCTCAGACTCAGGCATAAATAAGGTAACTTTTTTCACAAGTGATCACAAAAAGTAACTCTTAATATTATAAATGGTAGAAATTGGTACACTTTTTATTGAAGCACAATTTGTGATTATCTATTATATAAGCATTAATTTATTCTTTGACTCAATAAATCTGTCTATTTCTAAGAATTTAACTCATAATACTTGCACATAAACAAGATAATTCATTATAGCACTGTTTGAACCACCAAAAGATAACTGCTTCCATAAAACAGAAGCAGCAGTTCTCAGTCACCAAGTTACAAACATCCAAATTTATGTATGACTCACACTTATGAACAGAGGCTATTATAGGTAATAGGTAAATGTACCTGTCCCAACTTACATATAAATTCAACTTAAGAACAAACCTACAGAACCTCTCTTCTTCATAATCTGGGGACTGCCTGTATACTATTTGTTGTAAGAATAGGGAGAAAAATAGGAGTCTAAATTTGTATTTCCTGGTGTGTACATGAAGACTTCTGATAGTGAGACTCAATCTTTACAAAAAATAAAAAAATTAGCCAGTTTTGGTGACACTCGCATTGAGTCCCAGACATTTGGTCTCAAACTTGTGAGTTCAAGTGATCTGCCCACCTTAGCCTCCCAGAATGCTAGGATTACAGGCATGATGTCCTGTACCCCAGCTTGTCCCACACATTTGGGAGGCCAAGACAGGAAAGTCACCTGAGCCCATGAATGTAGATTGCAGTGAGCTGTGATGATGCCATTGCACTGTAGCCTAGGCAACAGAGTGAATTTGTATGTAAGAACTATCTTCATCCTTTTAAAATTGAATCTGTGAGATGATAAAATATTAAAAAAGATGAGCAAAGGATTCAAGAACTAAAATTCTGCACATTTTCTAGCTTTGGGAGTAATTCTGAGTATTTATACTTTATGGACATTGCATCTAGATAGAAGGGACCTTGTCATTCCCTCCTTATAAGTAGGAAAAGAACAAATGTACTAAAATAAGCATAAGAAAAGAAAAATTACTTTGGTGAGGGGAGATCTTAGATTGTACTTTTAACTCTAATCTCTCATCTTGAGTTTATTTATCTGTGAAATTAGAAAGTTATGTCAATATGAATTCAGGGGTTTTCTGACTACTTTGAAATTCTAAGTTCTCACGCACATATCTGTGAATGGGCTGTATTTGGGGTGGTAGAGAAAAGAGAGAAAGGAAGTACCTTGAAGAAAGAAGCAGTTGGTGAAATAAAAAGAGTACTACTTGAATAGAGTATTACAGAGACTACTAGATAAAATAATTATGCCAGCAGTTCCAGGGTAAGAGAGGAGCATTCACATGAGACTTGATAAGAAGAATGTCATTTATGACTCTCCAAATATCAATTTGGGTATTGTAATGACCATGTAAACCAGGTAATATGTAAGAAATCTACATACAGTTATGAAATGATAATTCCTGTGCACTACCTTATTCTGGTAGAGGAAGAACAGTCCTAATTAATTTTTTTTCAAAATGGAGAATACTTATCAAATTTGAAGAAAGAGGTAAAGTAGCCATTCATTTTTGTACATTTCACACTTTAAAGGCAGATGCAAACAGACTCTGAAATTTTGTTCCAAGCATTAACTGAAGATTAGAGGCTTACTAATATAAGACAAATGTCTGCCAAACTTCCTTAATTGACATAACTTTTTTTTTTTTTTTTGAGACAGAGTCTCACTATGTCACCCTCGGTAGAGTGCCGTGGTGTCACAGCTCACAGTCACCTCCAACTCTTGAGCTTAAGCTATTCTCTTGCCTCAGCCTCCCAAGTAGCTGGGACTACAGGTGCCTGCTACAATGCCTGGCTATTTGTTGTTGTCGTAGTTGTCATTGTCATTTGACAGACACAGACTGGGTTCAAACCCACCAGATCAGTGTATGTGGCTGGTACCCTAGCCGCTGAGCTACAGGAGCTGAATCTAATTGACATACTTTTAAAAGTAATTTTCATGAGGGGCGGCACCTGAGGTTCAAAAGGTTAGAGCACTGGCCCCATATGCCAGAGGTGGAGGGTTCAAACCCAGCCCCAGCCAAAAAAAACAAAAAAAGTAATTTTCATGAACGGAAATCCAGTATGTCTATTTAAAAAATTTACTTTCAAAGACATTTCTTTTTTCTTTCTTTTCTTTTTTTTTTTTTTAATTGGGGATTCATTGAGAATACAAGAAACCAGGTTACACTGATTGCATTTGTTAGGTAAAGTTCCTCTTCCAATTGTGCTTTGCCCTCAAAAGGTATGTCACAAACTGAGACCCCACTCCCTCTCTCCTTCCCTCTTTCTACTCTTCCTTTCTCCTATCCTCCTCCCTCCTCTCTCTTTCTCTCTCTCCCCCCTTCCCCCACTTCCCACTGTGTACTAGGTCATTAATTGTCCTCGTATCAAAATTGAATACATAGGATTCAGGCTTCTCCATTCTTGTGATGCTTTACTAAGAATAATGTGTTTCACTTCCATCCAAGTTAATACAAAGAATGGAAAATCTCCATCTTTCTAAATGGCTGAGTAGTATTCCATGGTATACAAATGCCACAGCTGTTAATCCATTTCTGGGTTGGTGGACATTAAGCCTTTTCCCACATTTTGGCAATTGTAAATTGAGCTGCAATAAACAGTCTAGTGCAAGTGTTCTTATGATGCAAGGATTTTTTTCCTTCTTGGTAGATGCCCATTAATGGGATTGCAGGATCAGATGGGAGGTCTAGCTTGAGTTCTTTGAGGATTCTCCATACTTCCTTCCAAAAGGGTTGTATTGGGTGGCACCTGTGGCTCAAAGGAGTTGGGCACCAGCCCCATGTACTGGAGGTGGCGGGTTCAAACCCGGCCTCAGCCAAAACTGCAAAAAAATAAAAAAAATCCAAAAGGGTTGTATTAGTTTGCAGTCCCACCAGCAGTGTAAGTATTCCTTTCTCAACACATCCACACCAGCATCTGCAGTTTTGAGATTTTGTGATGTGGGCCGTTCTCACTGGGGTTAGATGATATCTCAGGGTGGTTTTGATTTGCATTTCTCTAATAGGGACGATGAGCATTTTTTCATGTTTGTTAGCCATTTGTTTGTCTTAGAGAAGTTTCTATTCATGTCTCGTGCCCATATATGAGATTGTTGGCTTTTTTTAGGTTGATTAATTTGAGTTCTCTATAGATCCTAGTTATCAAGCTTTTGTCTGATTCAAAATATGCAAATATCCTTTCCCATTATGTGGATTGTCTATTTGCTTTGGTTGTTGTCTCCTTAGCTTTACAGAAGCTTTTCAGTTTCATTAAGTCCCATTGGTTTATTTTTGTTGTTGCGATTGCCATGGAAGTCTTCTTCATAAAGTCTTTCCCCAGGCCCATAGCTTCCAGTGTTTTTCCTACGCTTTCTTTGAGGATTTTTATTGTTTTATGCCTTAAATTTAAGTCCTTCATCCATTTTGAATCAATTCTGTGAGTGGAGAAAGGTGCAGGTCCAGTTTTAGTCTTTTACATGTGGATATACAGTTCTCCCAGCACCATTTGTTGAATAGGGAGTCTTTCCCCCAGTGTATGTTCTTGTTTGGTTTATTGAAGGTTAGGTGGTTGTAAGATGTTAATTTCATTTCCTGGTTTTCTATTCGATTCCAAATGTCTATGTCTCTATTTTTATGCCATTACCATGCTGTCTTGACCACTAAGGCCTTGTAGTATAGCCTAAAATCTGGCATGCTGATGCCCCTGGCTTTGTTTTTATTACTAAGAACTGCCTTAGCCATACAGGGTTTTTTTTCTGGTTCCATACAAAACGAAGAATCATTTCTTCCAAGTCTTGAAAGTATAATGTTGGTATTTTAATAGGTATGTCGTTGAATAGGTAGATTGCTTTGGGAAGTATAGACATTTTCACAATGTTGATTCTTTCCAGCCATGAGCATGGTATGTTCTTCCATTTATTAATATCCTCTGCTATTTCCTTTCTTAGGGTTTCATAATTTTCTTTATAGAGGTCCTTCACCTCTTTTCTTAGGTGTATTCCTAGGTATTTCATTTTCTTTGAAGCTGTGATGAAGGAAGTTGTGTCCTTAATTAGCGTCTCATCTTGACTATTATTGCTGTATACAAAGTCTACTGACTTGTGGATATTGATTTTATATCCTGAGACATTACTGTATTTTTTGATGACTTCCAGGAGTCTTGTGGTTGAGTTTTTGGGGTTCTCTAAGTATAAGATCATATCGTCAGCAAAGAGGGGAGGGTTTGACCTCCTCTGCTCCCATCTGGATGCCCTGTATTTCCTTCTCTTGCCTAATTGTATTGACCAGAACTTCCAGCACTATGCTGAATAGTAATGGTGACAGATGACAACCTTGCCTGGTTCCAGTTCGGAGAGGAAAAGCTTTCAGTTTTACTCTCTTCAGTAAAATATTAGCTATTTATTTAGGGTTTGTCATAGATAGCTTTGATCAGTTTAAGAAATGTGCCACCTCTACCTATACTCTTCAGTGTTCTAATTAGAAAAGGATGCTGGATTTTATGGAATGTTTTTTCTGCATCTATTGAGAGGATCATATGGTCTTTGTTTTTGCTTCTGTTGATAAGATGAATAACGTTTATGGACATGTGTATGTTAAAATAAACCAGCCTTGCATCCCTGGGATAAAACCTACTTTATCATGATGTATGACTTTTTTGATGATAAGCTATAATCTGTTGGCTAGGATTTTGTTGAGAATTTTTGCATCTATATTCATTAGTGAAATTGGTCTGAAGTTCTTTTTAGTTGGATGTTTCATGGTTTTGTTATCAGGGTGATGTTTGCTTTGTAGAACATGTTGGGTAAGATTCCTTCTTCTTCAATTTTTTTGAATAATTTCTGCAGTATGGGAATAAGCTCTTCTTTGAAGGTTTGATAGAATTCTGATGTGAAACCATCCAGACCAGGGCATTTTTTGTTGGGAGATTTTTTTATTGTTTCTTTCATCTCAGTGCTTGAAATTGGTCTGAGCAGAAGCTCTATTTCTTCCTGGCTAAGTCTAGGGAGAGGATGTGATTCCAAATATTGATCCATTTCCTTCACACTGTCAAATTTCTGGGCATAGCTGGTAGTATTTAGAGAATCTCTTGTATCTCTTTGGCATCAGTTGTTACTTCCCCTTTATCATTTCTGATTGAGGTTACTAGAGATTATACTTTTCTCTTTCTAGTTAGTATGGCCAAAGGTTTGTCTATTTTATTTATTTTTCCAAAAAACCAATTCTTATTAATTTTCTGAATGATTCTTTTGTTTTCAATTTCATTAATCTCTGACTTAATTTTGGATATTTCTTTTCTTTTGGGTTTAGGCTTAGATTGTTCTTCTTTTTACAATACCATAGGATGGCTTGTGAGTTTGTTGATGTGCTCTCTTTCTGTTTTTGGATGTAGGCATCTAAAGGGATAAATTTTCCTCTCAGGACTGCTTTTGCTATATCCCACAGGTTTTGGTAGCTTGTGTCTTCATTGTTGTTATGCTCCAGGAAGTTATGATTTCCTCTTTTATTTATTTTTTCCTGCACCCAACTGTCATTCAGCATGAGGTTGTTTAATTTCTATGCCTTTATGTGAGGTTGAATGTTTTTTGTTGGAGTTGAGTTTCACCTTAGTGCCTTGTGGGCTGAGAAGATACAAGATAAAATGTCAGTTCTTTTTATTCTTTTGAGGTTTGTTTTGTATCTTAAGATATCAGTTTTGGAGAATGTTCCATGGGCAGCTGAGAAGAATGTGCATTCTTTAGTTTTGGCATAGAGTGTCCTGTATACATCTATCAAGTGCAGTTGTAGGGCAGTGGTTCTCAACCTGTGAGTCGTGTAGGAAGGTTGAGAACCACTGTTGTAGGGTCTCATTTAAGTCTCTTATATCTTTGTTTAATTTCTGTTTAGAGGATTTGTCAGCTCTGTAAGAGGAGTGTTAAGTCCCCTGTTATTAATATATGATATCACATTGCTCAGACTAAGGTGTGTTTCAAGAATCAGGAAGCATTTAAGTTGGGTGCATAAATATTTAGAATTGAAATGTCTTCTTATTGTATTTTTCCCTTGACCAGTATGAAGTAACCATCTTTGTCTTTTTTGACTTTAGTTGCTTTAAATCCACATGTATCTGAAAATAAGATTGCAACCCCTCTTTTCTTGTGAATTTCGTTTACCTGAAAAATTGTCTTCCAGCTCTTAACTCTGAGTTTTAATTTGGTTTTTTTTTTTTGGCCAGGGCTGGGTTTGAACCCGCCACCTCCAGCATATGGGGCTAGCGCCTTACTCCTTTGAGCCACAGGGACTGCCCCCTTAATTTGTTTTTTGAGGCTAGATGTGTTTCCTGCAGATAGCAGATGGATGGCTTGTGTTTTTTAATCTAATCAGCCAATCTATGCCTCTTCAGTGGGGAATTCAAGCCATTAATTAACATTTATTGAGATAATTGATAAGTGTAGTAGCATTCTATTCATCTTATTTTGTGAAAATCCATTGCTTAGTTTTGTCTTTTGCATCAGTGTGGAAGTTAGGTTCTGTCCTTTAATTTCTGGGTGCTTACTTTGCTGGTGGTCCATTGTGATGGTCACTGTGTAGAACAAGTTGAAGTATTTCCTGTAGAGCTGGTCTTATTGTGGCAAATTTCCTTATTGTTTGCATATCAGTAAAAGATTTGATTTCTCTGTCAATTTTAAAGCTTAGCTTAGCAGGATATAGAATTCTGGGCTGGAAATTTTTCTGTTTAAGTAGATTAAAGGTAGATGACCATTGTTTTCTGGCTTGAAAAGTTTTATTAGGGAAGTCTGCAGTCACCCCGATGGATTTGCCCCTATAGGTCAATTGGCACTTATTCCTGGCAGCTGGCAAAGTCTTTTCTTTTTTCTTGACTTTGGACAGGTTCATCATAACATGTCTTGCAGAAGTTCTATTAGAGTTGAGGCAACCTGGGGTCCAATAGCCTTCTGAAAGGAGTATGTCAAAATCTTTGGTGATATTTGGGAAATTTTCATTTATGATATTCTCTAGTATGGTTTTCATTCCTCTGGGACATTCTTCCCCTTCTGGGATACCTATAACTCATATGTTTGAACACTTCATAAAGAACCATAATTCTGTCATGGAATGTTCTGCTATCTCTCTTTTCTTTTCTGTCTCCTAAGAGTTTTGTCCTCTACCTCTAGAGATTTTTTCTTCTGCATGATCTAATCTGTTGTTGATATTTTCTGTTGCATCTGTAATTTCCCTAATTGACTGCTTTAATTCCTTCAGCTCTGCTATATCCTTTGTATGTTCTTTATATTGTTCATCTCTTATTTGATTCTGTTTTTGGATTTACTTTTGGTTATTTTCCACTTTCTCAGCAATTTCCTTCATTGTTTTCGTCATCTTTATTTTATTTCTGTCATTTCTAACATTTCTTTATAGGTGGAATCCTCTGCAGTAGGTATGTCATGGTCTTTAAGGGGGGGTGCTCTGGGCTGTTTTTTCATGTTGCCAGGATTTTTTTGCTGATTCTTCCTCATGGGTGTTTTCTTTTATCTGTTTCCTTGCCCTAATTTTCCTTTCACTTCCTCTTGCTCTTTAAGTTACCATGCCTCTGGCCTAAGGTTTCGATGAGTCCTTTTGGTACAGAACCAGAAGGATGAGAAGATTGAAAAGCAAGAAGGGAAAAAAGATTTAAAAAAAGAAAAAAGAGGGGGGTTTATAAAAGGAATATTGACAAAAAGAAGAAAGGCACAGAAAGAGAGAGACGGGGTAATAAAAGTGTACAGTAGGGTACTTTGACCCAACCTTAAAACCCCCAACCTCTGAGGGCGCTGGGTTGGGTGGTTCCCTTGAGGTCAGTGACTCTTTGCCAGCCTATTCAGGCACAGTACCCTACCTTCACCAAATAGGAAAGACAAAAATACTATAAGTCAAACCAAAACAAACTAACAGAAAACCTTATGGGATAAAACCGGTGGGGGGGGGGGCGGGGAATAATAGGGGTGAAACAGTAGCAAAAATGAAGTTCTTATTTATTAAAGAAAGCAACAATGGAAAATTATATTTAAACTAGAAAAATGAAGAAAGAAAAGGAAAATAAAGAAAAATCTAGGGGGACAATGTTGAAATAGAAAAAAACAAAAACAAAGCAGTATGTATGTCTTGTTGAATATTGTCTGGGCAACAGGTAATTTTCTGGAGTATGAGATGTTAAGTACAATGCTGGTACAGCTGTATGAGATGGAGACTGGAGGCCTCTGCTGATTTCTCAAACCCTGCATAGTTTAGAGCCTGAATCTGTCCTCAGCTAGCTTAAAAGACATTTAAACTGTTAACCTTGGCTAAGCAGAAGCTTTCCCAGGAAAGCACTTGTTGCTGGGATCTCTTCTAAAGTGGCTGCCCATTTATCCAGTGCGCCAAAACTGGTCTCACTCTGTGCCCCTGAGGACTGAGGCTGCAAGCTGCCCTGATACTGCCAAACACTAAAATCTCCACTCTTTCCCAGCATCTCAGTCCCAGCCTTTGGTGCTGCTCAGTCACTAGATCACTTGCCCAAGGTCTCCGAGCCTGAGCTTTGCTCTGGGCCTCTGAGGGTGGCAGAACTGCAGGGGCAGTTCTCCCACAATGGCTGCTCACTGGCCCACAACCAGCAGCCCACAGCCAAACACTATTAGCTCTGTTCTTGCTCAGTGGCTCAGTCTGGGGCCCTAGACGATGCTTAAAGTCATCCACACTCTCGCCTAAGTTCTCCTAAGGTAGTTCAACCGAGTGCCCAAGTCCAAAAAAACTAAACAGCCCACAGGGAAGACCTTCCCTGTTTGCACTCTCACTGCTGTTGTAATTACAGTTATGGCAGCCACAGCCTCAGACCGAATGAGTGCAACCACTTGCCAGTTCTCCACTGCCTTTGTTCACTTCCTGGGGTCCAGAAGTCTCTCACTGTTTCCCTGTGTCCCTAAAGGGATGTTTCTGGGCAGAGCCCACAAGCCAGAGATGCCCAGAGTCTTCCCTCCCCAATCTCATTGCGCCCAGTTGCAAAGAAGCTGTTACTCGGTCGCCATCTTGCTCCCTCTGTATTTTCATAGACATTTCTTAAGAATCAAATTTTTTGCATGTTTTAGATGAACTTGAAGAAATGTTGAATCCAATGGGAACTGTTCAAACAAATCCATATACTGAAAATGCAACAGCTTTACACATTAAATTTCCAGAGAATAAAAAACAACCTTATTATTACCCTCCCTTCGATAAGGTAAGCTAATTATTTAATGTTCTACTCTATGCACGAAATGTTTGAATTGGCTCTATATGTTTATAGTGTGAGCTCTGTAGGTCTATTTCTCTTTCTACACATTCCCACACATTGCCAGCTTGGTTCAGCTAAGATGAACTTCTTCACTTTCCCCTGAAAGATGTGTCCTGGGTTTGTTCAGGTTCCTTATTTATAAAATGAGGAAAGCATAAAAAGTCTTGAGGTCTTTAAAGGGCCTCTTAATGTATTGATATGCAATTCTGAACATACAAAATGTTCAATGAAACATGTCCAGTATATTGGTTCAGGGATTGAGGGTAAAACTGCTGTGTTAGAATTGATATTCAAAGAACAGATGATTTTGATAACTATCACTATTATTAGGGCTTCCTAAGGTAGTTATTTTTATATACCATATATGAGAGAATTCCATTTTTATATACATTTCCTTAGTGTATAAACTGTTTATCTTGGGGACACAGAGATTATCTGGTTGGGGTCTATAATAGGTATATGCCAGTTTATATGCTAAGAGAGCTGAACTGTCAATCTGTTTTTGTATTCAGGTTTGGCATTCTTGTTTTAGGGATGATTGGGACTGATTTTTATGAGGAAATCTTTGAGCAAATTCTCAGAATATAAATAGAAAGTTTCTTTAATTTCTTAATCCATTTGAGAATAAATTATGTTTAAAAGATTGATATTATGCTAAATAATGTTTAAGTTAACCTACCTCTAAATATAATTGCATTTTATGTTAAACTCTACCAGAAACAGAGGAGTCTTTAAAAAGTATTATGCAGATTAAATTTATAAAACTTATTTGCTTCATTTCCATTTTAATTTGAATTCTATTTATCTTAGAAATGGCTTTTAATTTCAGGTTGTTTTAAAGTGTTTTTCTGACCAGCAGTTTAGAACCAAATTAAGTATTGTGCTCATTATGGTAGAAATCACAAATATAGTAAGAACCATGTATCATAGTATATATCAAATAGATAAGGCTACCTTTGACTCATTCAATACATTTATGTGGTGCTTTAGTTATTCTTAATTTAGGAAATATCCATAAGCCTTAGCTACTTGTAGTAAATTTACTAGTCCTAGCTGTGACTGTTACTAGAGTCAGTTATAGTTCACCGTAGTTATAGTTTCTTTTAGATCAAATGAAATGCTTTTTGAAGCATTTTTATAGATATGTCATCCTGTGTAAATATAAATATTTTAAATCTAATATTTTAGGAAAAGTTTTATTTCATCATTGCTTTAGTCCTCTGCAACTGTTCATTAAACTTTCCTTTTGCCTTTCTTTTTTCTTTTGAGACAGAGTCTCACTTTGTCATCCTCGGTAGAGTGCTATGGTGTCATAGCTCATAGCAACCTCAGTCTTGGGCTGCAGTGATTCTCTTGCCTCAGCCTTCCAAGTAGCCTGGACTACAGGTGCCCACCATAACACCTGGCTATATTTAGAGATGGGATCTAACTCTTGGTCAGGCTGGTCTCTAATGAGTGAGCTCAGGAAATCCACCTTGGCCTCCCAGTCCTTTTCCTTTTCTAACCCCTTAGAAAGTCTGTCTTCAAGAATATCAATTTAGGATAGAGCTTTTAGTCATTAAATATGTATAAGCATGGCTTGGTACCTTTAGCTCAAGTGACTAGGGTGCCAGCCACATACACTGGAGCTGGTGGATTTGAATCCAGCCCGGGACCAGCAAACAATAATGACAACTCCAACCAAAAAATAGTTAGGCATTGTGGTAGGCACCAGCTACTTGGGAGACTGAGGCAAGAGAATTGCTTAAGCCCAAGAGTTTGAGGTTGCTGTGAGCTGTGACTGCACAGCACTACGCAGGGTGACAACTTGAGACTCTGTCTCAAAGTAAATAAGTAAATAAGTATATGCTGGCACAATGACACACACCTATAGTTCCAGCTATTTGGGAGGCAGGAGGTCCACTTGGGCCCAGGAGTTTGAGTGTAGCCTGGGCAACATAGCAAGACCCCCATCTCAAAAACAAATGGTTTTCCTTCAGTTGTCAAGGTCTATAACTGGTATAATTCCTTATATATGATTATTATAAATAATATAAATATAAAAAGAGGAAATTTCTCTGAGTCTTTTTTATTTAATTTAATGCTTATTGGTATAATCACAATATTGCATATATTTTGCTTTTTTTCGTTTTTAAGAGATACGGTCTTGCTCTGTCACCCAGACTAGAGTGCAGTGGTAGTGGTGTGATCATAGCTTGCTACAACCTCCAACACCTGACTTCAAGTGATTCTTCCCACTTGCGCTCTCAAAGTGCTCAGATTATAGGCACGAGCAGTTGCACCCGGCTTACATTTTTCTTTTCAAGTCAAGTTTTTTTGTTGTTGCCTAATTTAAATAACCTTAATCTCGTTTATTACAACCACCCTATGGAATAGGATGGGAATTACTACATTTTACACATGAGAATATGTATAAATTATTTACTCAGGCTTGTATAACTCAGTAACAGGACATGAATCTTCTTTTCTCCATTAATCTTCCATTGGTCAAATGGGTGCTTTTCTTATTAAGAATGAGGGCCACCTTTTTCTTATTTTTATTTATTTTTTTATTTTTTATCTTTATTTTTTTGAGACAAGAGCCTCAAGCTGTCCCCCTCGGTAGAGTGCTGTGGCATCACAGCTCACAGCAACCTCCAACTCCTGGGCTCAAGCAAGTCTCCTGCCTGAGCCTCCCAAGGAACTGGGACCACAGGTGCCCGCCACACGCCTGGCTATTTTTTGGTTGCAGCCATCATTGTTGTTTGGTGGGCCCGGATGAGATTCGAACCCGCCACCTTAGGTGTATGTGGCTGGTGCCTTAGCCACTTGAGCTACAGGCGCCGAGCCTATTTTTATTTTTTTAAGAGATAGGGTTTTGCCTTGTTTCCTAATCTAGAGTGCAGTGACACCACCATAGCTCACTGTAGCCTGAAATTCCTGGCTCCAAGCCTGAAGGCCCTCTTTGAAATTAAAGAATTAAAAAAATATTTTTTAGACTTTCCCTTGTTATTGCTTTTGCTTTTGATACTGAGGAATAAATAATGACAAAGCCTTATTTTGAATTTAGTAATTACCATATACATTTGATTTTCTTTCTTTCTTTCTTTTTTTTTTTTTTTTTTGGAGACAGAGCCTCAAGCTATTGCCCTGGGTAGAGTGCTGTGGCATTACAGCTCACAGCAACCTCCAGCTCCTGGGCTCAAGCAATTCTTCTGCCTCTGCCTCCCAAGGAGCTGGGACATAGGCGCCTGCCACAACGCCCAGCTATTTTTTTCTTTTCTTGGTTGTAGCCGTCATTGTTGTTTGGCGGACCCAGGCTGGATTCGAACCTGCCAGCTCAGGTGTTTGTGGCTGGCGTTTGTGGCTGGCGTAAAAAACCAGGTGTTTTAGCTGGTTGACCCACAGGCGCCAAGCCTACATTTGAATTTTTTTAACTGGAATTCATTTACCTATATTTAAAAAAAAAAGGTTTAACATATACAACATGCCTACTAATTTTCTCTACAGATAATTATTGTGTTCCCTAGGAGTCTCAGTTTCTTATAGTTTTACCATTATTTTCTTCTGTCAAGAGTTTGAAGCAGTTGGGAAGTACCATTTTACTTTTAAAATTCATGTTTGTTTTAATAGGCATAGAAATGCTGGAGTGAATGTAGGCAGTCTAAGTATAGTTTTATACTATATTATACTGCCTAACTATACTTTATAGTTTTCATTTATACTTAATTCTACAAATATGAGAGCCAAATTTAATTAAAATTGTTTTCTTAAACAGATTATTGAAAAAGCAGCTGAGATCGCAAGCAGTGATAGTGCTAATGTGTCAGTAAGTATCAAGAGTTCTTTTTTTTTTTTTTTTTTTTTTTTTTTTTGGAGACAGAATCTTACTTTGTTCCCCTCAGTAGAGTGTGGTGGCATCATAGCTTACAGCCACCTCAAACTCTTGGGCTTAGCAATTCTCTTGCCTTAGCCTCCCATGTAGCTGGGACTATAGGCATCTGCCACAACACCCAGCTATCTTTTTGTTGTGGTTGCCATTGTTGTTTTAGCTGGACTGGGCCAGGTTCGAACCTTACCAGCCTGGGTGTATGTGGCCAGCACCCTACCCACTGAGCTACGGGTGCCACCAGGGAAGTAAAATTGAGATAACTTTATTTTTTGTATTTCAATATCTTTTTGTTAATCTTAGGAGATTTTATGCCATTAATTCAAGGCACAGATGTTACTTTCGTTTCTATTCTGGTACATTGGGGTCATCTTTGTTTGTATTTTTGCTTGTTTGTGGAAATTAGAAAATTAAAGAAAAATTTCAGTTCAGATGTTACTTGGTTTTTAAGTCAAAAAGCAATACTGCCACCTAGTGTTTATATGTTTCAAGCATGGTAGAACTTGACCCTTCTTATAAGTTGTACTAAGTACAGTAGTAGTCAGTTGACACCCAAGACACTGGAACAGACTGGGCAACATATGAAGGTGGTCAACATAAAGAACTAGGCCTATATCTACTGATATGTTTATGTGGTGGATGTCCGATCTATGAAAATTAGGTCAACTTAAGGGGGTGGTCAGCGGGGTATGGGGTCTTATGCCTGTAATCCTAGCACTCTGGGAGGCCAAGGTGGGTAAATTGCTTTAGCTCAGGAGTTAGAGACCACCTCGCACCACAGGGAGACCCTGTCTCTACTGAAAATAGAAAATGTTAGCTGGGTATGGTGGCATATGCCTGTAGTCTCAGCTACTCAGGAGGCTGAGGCGAGAGGATTGCTTGAGCCCAAGAGTTTGAGTTTGCTGTGAGCTATGATGACACCACAACACTCTGTACAGGGCAGCAGGATGAGACTCTGTGTCCCCCAATCCCTGCCAAAAAAATGAGGAAGTCAGTGTAGAGGATGGTTTAGAATAGAGGTTCTATTCAGAACCTGGATAGAGGTTCTACTGTATTTAGATTTTTGAAAACACTATTTTTCCTTTTTAAGAACTGTTTTCAGAATAATTTTCTTCATCCTTAGCTTACAAATTTAATATTGAGCAATAAAACTTCTATAAAGGACCCACCCTTATGTATTTCTTCAGAAATTATGTAAATCATTGTATTTAAATTTGCTGACTGCTTGCAAATGATGTTTGTACAATTATTTTCTATAATGAGTGTTTTACTTTCTTAGAGTCGAGGTGGAAAGAAATTTCTTGCTGTACTGAAGGAAATCTTGGACAGGGATCCCTTGTCTCAACTTTGTGAGAATGAAATGGATCTTATTTGGACATTGCGACAAGACTGCAGAGAGAATTTCCCACAGTCACTGCCAAAATTATTGCTGTCAATCAAGTGGAATAAACTTGAGGATGTTGCTCAGGTAATAAAAGATCATTTCTATAACTCCTTTTGGTTATATGTTAGTTTGTTGAGTTTAAAAGTGTTCTTTCCTCATAAGTACATGTCCATACATGGGGTAATTTTTCTGCTGGAGAAATATTGAGGTGTGTTTGTTTGTTAGTTTTAGTAGAGATGGGGTCTCACTGTTTTGCACAGGATGATGTCAAACTTGTGGCCTCAAGTGATCCTTCTGGCTTGGCCTCAGAAAGTTGCTAGGATTATGGACAGGAGCCACTGTGCCTGGCCTGAAATTTTGAGGTTCACTCTTACTTACTCTAACTGATGGACCAGAAAATTTCAAGGTTTAAGAATCACAGATTCTGGGTAGGGTTTGCCATAGTTTTCATTCAAGACAATTAAAGCTTTGGTCTTGGAATAATCATCTATTAAAAGGACTACATGCTAGGTCCTGGCTACCTTTTATCAGAGTCATCAATGAATTCTAAAATTTTTAATCATAAGAACTTTTGCAATGAATGTTCTGAAATTATTTTATTTATTTATTTATTTATTTATTTATTTATTTATTTATTTATTTATTTAGAAACAGAATCTCAAGCTGTCATCAGGGTAGAGTGCTGTGGCATCACAGATCACAGCAACCTCAAACTCTTGGGCTTAAGCGATTCTCTTGCCTTAGCTTCCCAGGTAGCTGGGACTACAGGCACCCACCACAATGCCTGGCTACTTTTTTTTACTGTTGCAGCTGTCATTGTTATTTTTGGTGGCCCTTGCCAGGTTTGAACCCGCCAGCCTTGTTTGTGGCTGGCACCCTACCCAATGAGCTATGGGTGTTGCCTGAAATGAATATCTTTTGTTTGAGAATTTACTTCTATTGTACAGGTTAACATTTTAGATCACATAACATTCAGATTAATTTTCACATTTGTTCTGGTTGGGCAGTCTTAACAAATCCATGCCTTTTGGTACAATGAAGAAAGGAAAAATTTTGCTTCAAAAATGCCACCAAATTCTAACTCTTGATTTAAATTTCAATACCCAGTCAGAAAGCACTGGCATTTATTAAATTCAAATGGTCACCTGTGCTCAATATAAAGGCCTTTTTCTAATCAAAATAAATAAATTTGGCTTATAATATAGCCAAATTTGATCACCTTCTTTGAATTTAATTGAACTCTTTAGTTTTATGGTCTTAATAAATTTAGAATGACTTCCCAATTATATTTATTTCAATCATACACATTTTAAAAATCTTTAGTTTTATTTTACTTCTAAGTTAAGTTTAGAAAGCATTTCTTTTGCATTTATTTCTAGTGTCTGAAGATCCTTGGATTCATGTTATATAATTATGATATTGTATGTGCTTCAATTATACTGTTTCCATCTTATACCAAATGAGCATTAATTACTTTGGAAAGGAATTATTTTATGTCATACAGATAGGTTTAACTATTCTAGAATAGTTATAGTCTTCTAACTACCTATTTATTATCTAAATTCAAGGTTAGTTTTCTGTGAACCTCCAGTAATGGTAGAAAATAAGATCTAAGCATTTTTTTACTTGGCACATTTGCCTATTTCTTATGGATAGTGCCCAATGTTAGGTGCATGTAGAACAAATGTATAATATGATTATTTCATTGGAATCAGAATAGAAAAAGTTTTTGCTGTACTCTTAAAAGATGTTTTATAGAGAGGTTTCTCTTGTCAAGTCAGTAAATTAAGTGAACTAGTTTATGCATGATATTTCTTTATTTGGGCTTGGAGCAATAGCTTACACCTGTAATCCTAGGTCTCTGGGAGGCCAAGGTGGAAGAGCTCAGGAGTTTGAGACCAGCCTGAGCAACAGTGAGACGCTGTCTCTACTGAAAATAAAAACAATGAGCCAGACATTATGACAGATGCCCATAGCCCTAGCTACTCAGGAGGCTGAAGCAAGAGGATCACTTGAGCCCAAGAGTTTGAGGTTGCTATGAGCTGTGATACCATGGCACTCTACCCAATGTGACAAAGGGAGGTTCTGTTCAATAAATAAATAGATAGATAAATAGATAAATAAATGCTAGGGCAACAGAGTGAGACTCTGTCTCAAATGAATGAATGAATGAATGAATGAATAAGTAAATTCATTATTTGACCCATAGAAACAAATTTTTACATTTGGCAATTTAGCCTGGTTGGTTGTCTCATTTTCAAGAGGGCTTTACTATGTGTAAACAAATACAGGAAAGCATGGATTTTATAATCCTAATTCCATTTATAGTAGTCTAGAAAAAAATTAATGGGATTAAAAAATAAAGCATTTTGATTCTTCCCTTCAATCCTATCTTATTGCCAGTTGCGTCGAACTGGTATAAAAGAATATAAACTTTTTCCTTGATAACTCTAATACCTTGAAAAGTGAAAAGCTTGATGCCTGGTGCAAGTTATGTGCTTTGATTTTGCATTAGGCAGAAAAGCTGTATTAGGATAACTTTCCATTAATTCTTCGGAAACCATGCTGTTGTCATAATGTAGAACAGGCTGTTAATAACCATTACAACAAGCAGGTAATTAGTCAGTACTGCTTTCACTGTTTATATGGCCAAATCCACACCCCCTTTCCTAAATGTTTCCATAGCTTTCTTTGTGTTAATGTGATGAATTTGGTAATTTGTTTAATTTTATGCTTGTATAATTTTTAATAATTATAATCTTACCAAAAGTAATTACTTTCCACTGGTGAGATTGTTTTTAATCTATAACATAGCTGAATTTTCTAGTATTAGAGGATGTGATCTATCCTTTTTAATACTGTATGCAGGCCAGCGTATTCTAAGTGTTAACTGGGGATGTTAGGAATTTTTTATTAATGCTGTTGCAGAACCTCAGCAAATGGTTCCCCCCCAACTCCTCTGTCCCTAATGAAGTCTGCTGGTCTATTAAGCAAAGCAGGAAAGGGGGGGGAGTCCTAGTGAGAAAAAATGGGGGTGAAGTAGGAGCTTTATATCTTTAAACTAGTGTTTTCGTTATTATGCCCTGTAGAAGCCTGTATAGATGCCCTCCTATATCCCTATGCCCAAGAGATTTTGATACCACAGATGTAGTGTCTATCTGTTCATGTAGTATGTATAGAACTTACTCTTTTCATTCACCGTAGGCTTAAGAATAACTAAATAAAATTTTAAGTTTAAAGGTAAAATTTGAAAATTATTAGATGTTTACTGTATTTGCTGAGTAATTATTAATATAACTTAAAAATCACATATGTAAGTTAGCAATTTATACAAATGTATGCTGATAATAGTAATTAATCAAACTTCTAAAAATCATTCAAAAGTGTTCTCTCCACAAATGTAATATAATTGGGGGAAAAAGTCAATTTCTTTAAAATGCCTTTTTTTTTTTTTACTTTAAATAGATGGGTATCTTGCTCTATAAACCCAAACTGGAATGCAGTGGCACAATCATTCCTTTCTTCATCCTCGAACTCATGGGCTCAAGCAATCCTCTTACCTCAGACTCTGGAGTAGCTGGTACTATAGACATGAGCCACTACACCTTCCCCAAAATTATCTTTAGTTAACTTTTTTTTTCTTTTATTTTTTCCTGTCATGCTCAACCAGCAAGTGAACTGAACATCACTTTTATTGGGTATAAGAAAATACCTTTTAACTTAAGTGCTAGATATTTATTTAGATATTATTGAAGTTTTCAGGGCAACTTAATTAATGATGATTGAGTAATTTGTAGAATTAAATAATAAAATATGAACTATCTTTACTTAGTTCTTAAAACCTAATAGCTCTGAAGGCCAAACATAAACAACATCCACAGCCAATAGGCACTTTCAAGCCACTTCTTACAATCTGTCTTTGAGATGAGAGGTGGAGCAGTCAGATGAAATAAAGTCCTAATTCACTCTCATTATTTGCTGTGGTTTTGTAGCACTGATCTTGCATACATTTTTTGTATTTCCATGAAATCAATGTTAGTGGTAATTATGTGATACCTAAGAAAACACAATGAGAAAAATTAAATACTAAACAGTAAGATTTATTAGATAGGGTTGAGCTTTGAGAGGGCCACAAAATCAAACATTTTTTTCATTCTCATCCATAACTAATTTTCTCCCCAATTATCATCTGGCATAAGAATGTATGCTATACACACATTAAAACCATAAGGGGCTGGGTATAGTGGCTCGCACCTTTAATTCTAGCCCAAGCAACAGAGTGAGATCCTGTCTCAGGAAAAAAACAAAAACAATAATCTTCTCCCCCCTACCCCCAAGACAAAGGGACTCTTGTCAGAAGTGTCTTTGGTGGGTCTGAGCCTTATAGCTGTCTGGGGGGCAGATAGGAGTCCTCTCTAGAGTTTAGGTTCTCTGGAACTACAGGTTTCCAAATATACGGCTGTTTCTATCCTAGCTTACCATCCACCTTTAGGTCTAGCTCTTCTCTGAAGGCTTCTTTACTGTCCTATGTCTAGGTCATTTCTCAGTGGCATCTATAAATTGGAGACTGGATATACAGTCTTTATCTTATTCATAAAATAAGCAACTAGGTACTGTTTATTTCTTATGTATTACTTATATTTATTATGATTTGAGGAATATAAATATTATGTTCAGTAAGGAGTTCTTTTTTTTTTTTTTTTGAGACAGAGCCTCAAGCTATCCTCCTGGGTAGAGTGCTGTGGCACCACAGCTCACAGCAACCTCCAAGTCCTGGGCTCAGCAAGTCTCCTGCCTCAGCCTCCCAAGTAGCTGGGACCACAGGCACCCACCACAATGCCCAGCTATTTTTTGTTGCAGCCTTCATTGTTTTGGCGGGCCCGGGCTGGATTGGAACCCGCCACCTTAGGTGTATGTGGCTGGCGCCTTAGCCACTTGAGCCACAGGCACCGAGCCTCAGCAAGAAGTTCTGTTAAGTAATAGATATTTTTCAAAAATTAAGAGCTAAAAGTGAACCCCTTTAGTTAATTTTGTATTATTAACACATTTCTTAAGTGTATCTTCCCTGTCATTAGGTTGAGCTTTGCCCGCCATATTTCTATTTTAAATTTTATGTTTAGGTGTTTAATTTTTTTCTTCTTTTGCTTTTAAAAAATGAGGCAATGACTAATGATCTTAGAATCCATATATTCAGTATATCATTCTATTTTAGGGTAAGTACATAGTAGCCTTTTTTACTTATCTTTGTAATATTTTAACAATAAGGAGAATCATTATTAGTCTATATTCATAGGAATAAATTTTTGAGGCATCAGTAATTGAAATTATGCATTTCCTTTCTTTTGACCCCCATCTCTGTGGTCCTTTGTGTCAAGGAAAGATTACTTTAATTCAGTGTTTCTGAACCAATTTTAATTTTTAAACAGCTTCAGGCACTGCTTCAGATTTGGCCGAAACTGCCCCCTCGGGAGGCCTTAGAGCTTCTGGATTTCAACTATCCAGACCAGTATGTGCGGGAATATGCTGTGGGCTGCCTGCGACAGATGAGGTATCTCCTGCAGGTGGTTTTTTTTGGGGGGGAAGGAATAACGTGGGGATGGGTATGGAAGTGGGTGTCTCTTTGGATGTTTCATAAGAAAGAAAACAGCTAAGAATTACTCAGAGTTCAAAGAATTTGCTTGAGTGCTCTTTACATTCTCTACCCACTACCCCCAATATTTACTCCAGACTATAAAAAAACTAAAGCATACTGAGTGTGGAGGTCCCTGAGATCTTCATCAGGATTGATGATTCACTAGGAAGACTCATAGGCCTTAACATATAGTCATACTCATAGATATTATTTATTGTAGCAAAATTTGAAAGGGAAAGTTTCATGGGGTGAAGTCTGAGGAGACCAAGCATAAACATATAAGGGTCTCTTCCCAGTGGTTTTACACTGCACATACTTAATTCTACCAGCAATGAGATATGATAATAGATGTCTACCAGAGGACCTTGTTACAGACTTGGTGGCTGAGGTTTTTTACCATATAGGCACCTTCTGCTTAGCATGTACTGAATTTTTTTATATGTATTTATATGTATAAAAATGTGGATATTGAATAATATTGTACATTTATAAATCACACAAATGTCTTTATATATTATTTTCACTAATTTCTTTTTAAAAATCAAGCATTAGGTTTTTGAGGTCACTTTCTCCAATTATATATCAATATAGTTTCTTCCTTTCACTAGTATATAATAGTCTTTCATAGGCGTGTATCTTATTTAATTCATTCCTCTATTAAGGAACATTTAAGTTGTCTCAAAATTTTCCTTTTGTCAACAATGCTGTAGTGAACACATTTGTACAGTCCTCTTTGGGCAGTACATTTGTGAGAGTTTATAGGATTTGTTAAAGAAATGACAGCCTCAGAAATAGGGCTTATCTATTTTCTTTCTAGTCTCAAAAATGAGGCTTATATACTGTATGGTTATTTGAGAAGTAAAAGATCTTGAAATAGTATGGATAATGTGATTCTTTTTTTTTAATTGTTTATTTTTTAAACTGTGTGCTATCCAAAGGAAATTATACAAACTCTTTAATAATGATTATTTCTGAGGACTTCCATTAGAAGTGTGAGAGAAGAGACTTCCTTTTGTTTTTATGCTTTCTATTTTTTAATATAATTTGTGGGTTTTTTCATTGGGCGTGAATTTTACAATAAACCCAATTAAGATTGTGGTTGGTATAGGTATCTGCAGTTCCCAATTGGTACACTGTTTCTCTAAGTTTGCATTGGAGACTTCATGGGGAGGGGCCACTTGGTTTCCTTTGGGCTGACCCAACTGTCCCCTCCTCCCCATCCCCCCAGACAGAGTTTTATCTTGTTGCCCTCGGTAGAGTGCAGTGGTGTCACAGCTCACAGCAACCTTCAACTCTTGGGCTTAGGTGATTACCTTGCCTCAGGTGCTGGCTACAATACCTGGCTATTTTTTAGTGCAGTTTGGCTGGGGCTGAGTTTGAACCTGTCACCTCAGTATATGGGGCCAGTGCCCCACCCACTGAGCCACAGGCGCCACCCAACCGTTTTTCTTAAATGCATTCAACCCTCTATAAAATGCTGTGGTCCCCACTTCACCCACTTCATGAGTTTTTCACATGTCAAGTGTTCTGGTTATGAGTTTTGTTTTTGGTATATAGTCCTGTGAGTTTCCATCTCAGCTCTACCTTATATTAATTCCTTAACCATTTTTTGCCCAAGACAGTAGTTAGTAAGTGGAGCAGTTGGGATTCGTACTATATACTATCGGAATTACCCCTGATGGAAGTGTGTTTACAGGTGAATGGTTCGGAGATAATACAAAATAGTGAACCACTGGCCTTAATTAATTCAGCCCCATTAATTACAATATATTAATTCAGTGTGAATCATTCCTTGCTTACAAATGTATTCATTTCCTTATCCTTTAACTATTTGAAGTTAAGATTTTAATTGTTCACTGATATCTGGAAGAAGGACTGAGTTAATCCTAATGATAGCAAAGAAAAGATTGCTGAAATACTGCTGGAACTTTTATTTTCAAAATGATTGCTTGATTAAGTAAAGTTTTTCAGCATGATCAGAAATTAATATTAACATACTAATTATTTTGGCAACTCTAAACTGATTGTAAATACAGTCATTAATTGTAATAGTCTAATTCATTTGATTTAAATATCCTATATATCTGTACTTTGGTCCTCTTTACTACCCCTTCTCTCATAGCTTCCGCTTTTGTTGTGATGCTGTTGCTGTAACAGTGGTACAGTGAATGCAAGCATGTAGCTAGTCTGGTCCTAAAGCATGCAGCAAGTATGGCCCAATAGAAGCATCCTGTTATAATAAGTTAGTATTTGATAGCATGATAGGAAGGGACCTTTTTCTGGCACAGGTTATTGAGTTACTCTGTCTTTTGTTTCTTTTCAGTGATGAAGAATTGTCTCAATATCTTTTACAACTGGTGCAAGTTTTAAAATATGAGCCTTTTCTTGATTGTGCCCTTTCTAGATTCCTATTAGAAAGAGCACTTGCTAATAGAAGGATAGGGCAGTTTCTGTTTTGGCATCTTAGGTAAGTCTTTTGTATTTTCAATTTGAGCCCACCATGTGCTTTAGTAACTATAAACCAGATAAAGAAGACATTTAACTGAATAGTCAGCTACTTTAATTGCTTCTGAACCCTTTATAACTTTTACATTATTTTGGTGCCTTCTCTTATTTCTTGAAACCCAGACTGTTAATTTTTATGGTTTGGCAAAGTAACCCAGGTAAATGTCCATCCATGCCTACTTGCTTGACTTTTAACTAAAACTGATAATGTATTGCTATTTACCACTCAGATTAAATATATACTCCTTCCAGAAGGTTATGTATAGTATTATCACTGGTGTTGCTGAGTGAAGATAAAGTTTTATTATAATTACAGAAAGTTTATTCAGTTTCTTTATTAACTAGGTTATTTTCAGAAACATACAAACTTTATTTCACCAAGTTCATATAGGAGTAAAACCAGGAAAGGCAACTAAAGTCAACCTTGTGTTTCCTGAGGAAATTGTAGATTTCTCATTTCTGACTCTGTACTTAGACCTTTTGAGTTTTTAAAATCTGATCTTCAGAATATTGAAACTAATGTTTATTTTGGTCTTATTTTTATACGCCTCAGGGAATGACAAAATAAATGTTCCCTCCTTTTTCAAATATGTACAATTATTCCTTTTTTTTTTAAATTTTTGTTTTGTTTTGTTTTGAGACAGTCTCTCTGTGTCACCCTGGGTAGAGTGCCATGGCATCATAGCTCACAACCACCTCAAACTCCTAGGCTTAAGAGATTCTCTTGCCTCAGCTTCTCAAGTATCTGGACTATAGGCACCCGCCACAACACCCAGCTGTTTTTAAAGGCGGGGTCTCACTCTTGCTCAGGCTGGTCTTGAACCTGTGAGCTCAGACAGTCTACCTGCCTCAGCTTCCCAAGTGCTGAGATTACAGGCATGAGCCACCACACCTAGCCTGTAAAATTATTCTTTAAGTGAGAAAAAATTTGGATAGACTAGGACATTAGTCAACTGTATAGTGTCAATCAAATTGTCTCTAAATTGGTAAAATTACTTTTCTCCTCTGAAAAGCAAATCAAGTAAGATGTGAAAAATGAACTATTTATAAAATCTCATAACTTTTCAAACTCTAAAGTTTAACCTATTAGAAAGTTGACCTTCTCACTAATAATTATACATGAGATGACCTGTTCTTTCCATTTGTTGGCATCATAAATTTATTTATTTCTTTGTCAAATAAGTCAGTATTTTTATTTGCTGATCTGAAGTTTTAATAAATGAGCCATTTGGTTATTATTAACTTTCTGCAGGTCAGAAGTGCACATTCCTGCTGTCTCGATACAGTTTGGTGTCATCCTTGAAGCGTATTGCCGGGGAAGTGTGGGACACATGAAAGTGCTTTCCAAGCAGGTCAGCTTGTTTTCATCTTTGTGTTCAATTTGGTGCATGGTGTTTTAGCAAATGCTGTTTCTCCTACCATGTTATTTCATATAAGTTTCAGGAACTGAACTTGATGAATACATTCTTTCATCAAAATTTAAATCAAGAAGTGAAGTTTCAGAAACTTAGCAGAAAAACTTTAACTGAACTTGAAAAATAATTAGTCGTATTTGGATATGGTGACATGAGCCTGCAGTCCTAGTTACTGAGAGGCCAAGGCAAAAGGATTGCTTGAGGCCAGGAGTTTGAGGTTACAGTGAATGATGATGAGGCTACTGCAAGTGTCTTTTAAAAAAAGAACATTCCACTTGAGACATGTTCAATACGTGTATGAGGGTAATAATGGTCACAAAATTTTTAGACCAGTTTTTTTCATACTTCTGAGTTACTCTTCCCAGTAAGTGTAATATTATTTTTATACTGTGCCACATATATGAATCATAAATACTATTTTGAGGTAGTTGAAACTGAAGTTCGCATGTGTTATGGTTTCTAGAATTCAGAATCCACAGCTACTTTTTATAGTATATATATATGTGATTGAAGTTTTGATATTCTCCTGAAGTCCTGAGATATTGCTAATATTATAGGTAAGTTATTAAGTGCTAACCATATGTTAGGAACCATACTGAGTGTTTTAAGTATATTATCTTATCTTACTTTTCTAATAATTTACCAAAGTAATAAGCATTACTTTCTGCATTTGACAGAGGGGGAAACTGTGGATCCAAGTGTTTAAGTAATTTGCTTACAGATACACCTGTTAAATGACAGGATTAAGTTTCAAACCTAGGTCTGTCTGGCTGTTATAAAGCCAAAGTTCTTTGTATGATACTGAGTTTTCAGACCTTTTTAGCAGTATCTCTCTTTCTCTGTTATCAAAACTTACACAGAGGTAATACTGTCACCTATTTTACAAAGCTAAAATAAAATGTAAGTTATTTAAGAGACCTGTGAAGCTATCGTATTGAATAGAACATTTCAAAATTGAAGGTTATTGCTGACAGCTTCAGTCTCAGTATCCAGTTTATTTCTGTTTTGTTTTCGAAATAATTCTGCTTTACATAGCTAAGTAGTTCTGTTGAGTTGGATTGGAGTCTGAATGAGAATCACTACCCTACATCTTATAGGTCCTTGATGGTGGCATTAATCTCTTCATTTCCTCTTGCGGGAATGCAGTATTATTTTTAATTTATTATTTTTGTAGGTAGAGGCAGTTCTTAAGGCTCCCATTTGGCCTTTCCTACCATAATAGCTCTCATTCCACAGGTCAGCAAACTAATGTGGGGATTCTGCTATCTGCTGAGTATGTCTGTTCCAATTATACATCCAGAAACTGGGGGAATAATAACAGGATTGGTTTGCTGATCCAATGTGATGAGATAGACCTGAGCTAAAACCCCACTGATACCTGGCATCTGTAAGCCCTTACTCTGACTGGTGGACCACAGAGACATTTTGGGTCTTCTGGAATTAGTGTCAGTTTAGAGCCAGCGCCCAGTAGTCCTAAAGGTTTATTTTTCCTCAGTGCAAAGTTACTTTGGCAAAAGGTCTTAGGTTTCTTTGGGGAAGGCTGAGAGAAAGAGCCTATGGTTCTTATGCAGGAGAACTTATAGTTGTCATCAACACTGATAAAAGTATTAAAGGAATTACCAACTTCAGTGTAGCTAGGTATATGTTTGCATATTAGAGGTGAATTCTGAAGGTTTGCTGACCAGATACTTACTTTGATGGAATAAACGTCAGCACAAGCTGTATTTGACGAGTAAATAAGTCTTCTAGCCTTTGCTTTTTGGTATATTATTTTTTCTTTATGGCAAATGCTTTCCTACATTACTAGCTCTTGTGACCTGTATCTCAATTTGAAGGCCTTTTGTTTCCTCACCTTAATTTTCTGTTCACTCCTATACCCTTCTAGATTCCCACCCTATTTTTATATCAGATCTATATAGTGGTTTCCAGATGTACCACACTTTTCTAATTCTTTTGCATGGCCAGAGAAACTTTCATAGGCATCCATTAGATGTTTTTATTGTTTAGGGGTTTTCATGGTGTTAAAACAACCATCTCTGATCCTTTCCTTTTGGAAAGCTCTTTAATGATGGTAGTAGTAGTTAACATTTAATCATTTATTATGAGCCATTTATTCTTCACCATGGGATACTGTTAATCTTATATTTCATACCTACCCATATTGCTTGTGTTCATGGCAGTCCCCAGGTTATGAACAAGTTAGGTTGTGAAGGTTTGTTCTTAAGTTTAATTTGTATGTAAGTTAGAGCAGGTACATTTACCTATTACTTGTCATAGTCTCTGTTAGTAAGTCTGAGTCAAATGTAAGTTGGATGTTTATAATTTTGGGACTACCTATACAAACCATTATTCTCTCTTACCTGGACTTTTTCATTAACATCCTAAATTATGTCCCTGGTTTCCATTCTTGCGTCTCCCTCCACATTCCTTACACAGCAGATAAAGTGAGCTTTAACAAATATACCTTGTATTATATCATTTCCCTTGCAAAATCCCCACAATAATTTTTCACTGCACTGAGAATAAATTTCAAATTTTCTACCAAAGCCTATAAAGCCCTATTTGGGTCTCTATTTGACCTCATCATATGACTGCTGTGTCTCTCACCAACAATTAAATAACGCCAAATATTTTCTTAGAGCCTCAGCTTGATTTTTTCTTTTTTTTTTTTTTTTAAGATAGAATTTCACTATGTCACCCTTGGTAGAGTGCCATGGCATCACAACCTCTAACTCTTGGGCTTAAGAGATTCTCCTACCTGGCTATTTTTTATCTGTAGTTATTCTTGTTTGGCAGGCCGGGCTGGGTTTGAACCGGCCAGCTCTGGTGTATGTGGCTGGTGCCCTAGCTGCTGAGCTACAGGCACTGGGCCCTCAGCTTGACTTTTATACAAAAGGAAGCACAAAGTATGAACAAATTATTCTCACTATTTTTTTTTTGACAAGGTGTTGAAACACTTAAAATATTTTACTTATAACCCTGGGGTATTCAGGACACCGTTCCAGGAAATGGATATCAACACTATTAGAGATGGAACATGAACATTTCCAACTGTATACACACAGAAGAAATTCAAATTTGTAGTACTTCCAAAAGTTCCTTTTTGCATAGCCCAATTTTCATTTTGTTTCTTTTTTACCACTGTTTGTATAGCTCCTGAAATTGCTGAGAAGTAGAGTATCTGTGGTTTTGACAGATGGCTGACTTGGCAGTTTGACCTATCCTTCCTAATTTCCTGTGAGCAGGGTCTCAGCCTATCTGTAGCAATTGCATGCTTGAATTCACCTCCTTGTATAGTCTTGGTGGTTTCCCCGCATTATTTAAAGCAAATCTCCTGTTCACAGAATTTCAAGCCACAATACATTATGTTTGTTGTATATAGTATATATATTTAAATCTATTTTTTAATATTTATTTCTGGTTTTAATGAACTACTTATAAAAACAGTGCTCTTTCTGATTTATGGTTGGCTCAGGGAATTTCCTGTGAATTTTACACAATATGACATTAAAAGACACAGTTATTAAACAATATAGTTGATAGTTTTAACACAATGATTTTGATTTCATTGGCTGTTGCTGGTCTACCTTGTAATACTTGCATTTTTTTTTTTTTTAAAGACAGACTCTCACTCTATCACCTGGGTAGAGTGCCATGGAATCGTAGCTCATAGCACCGTCAAACACCTGGGTTTGTGCGGTCCTCTTGCCTCAGCCTCCTCTAAGTAGCTGGGACAACAGGGGCCTACCCCAAAGCTGGGCTAATTTTTCCTATTTTTTTAGTAGAGGTGGGATCTCAGTTTTGCTCAAGCTGGTCTTAAACTCCTGAATTTAAGCAGACCACCTGCCTTGGCCTTCCAGAGTGCTAGGATAATAGGTGTGAGCCACTCCTCCTGCATTTTTTAATTTACATTAAGTTTTGATAGCTGTAGTTATCTCATTACCAAAACATGTAATTTAGGTTGATAGTACAAAATGCTGTGTTCATATTCACGCTTACTTTATTGCATAGTATTCTGTTGTAGCTATACTATTAAAGGAAGGAGAACATATTGAGATGTCACTTAAGAATAATGACAAGTAGATATTAAGATTAAATATAAGGAACCGTAGGGTTGCTGATGTCTACATAGACTTTCCACTTGTACTGTGAAGTAGCCCAAGTGGAGTGGTTCAGATTAGTGGTGTTTCAAATTCTATTACTCAGGGAACTGTGCTTCTTAAATACCTACAATCTGTATCTATATACTTTTCTCTAATTTATTTGCTTCTGTTTAAGAAAAAGTTTAAAGAAAGTTTGAGAATAGTGCCTTAGGTAACAAATGTTAAAAATAAGATACTTATTCAGTTGTATGTAAAATGCCTGTCATAAACCAAACACTATTTTTGCTTTATCTGGTTGTTATGTGTATATATGTTTATATGTATATGTTCAGGGTAGGTGTTACTGATTAATATGATCACATGACATGTTATTTTTAATCAGAAGTAAATTTTGGGGTGGGGGAACTTATTTTTCAGGTTGAAGCACTCAATAAGTTAAAAACTTTAAATAGTTTAATCAAATTGAATGCTATGAAGCTAAACAGAGCCAAAGGGAAGGAGGCCATGCATACCTGTTTAAAACAGAGTGCTTACCGGGAAGCCCTCTCTGACCTGCAGTCACCTCTGAACCCATGTGTCATCCTCTCTGAACTCTAGTAAGTGACCATCTGTGCTTTGCTCAGTGAGTCTTCTGCAAAAAATAGCAACGCAGAAAGGATTACTGAACCCCTATCTTGTAGGAGCACTAGGGCTCACTACAATATAAGGAAGGAAAATCTTAAAAGAAGTAGCTGTCAGTGGTCATAAGATCAAATTCAACAAGTCATAGCCTCTGCTTATATAGCCTATCAGTTAAATTTACTTGTGGGGTTAGTGAAAGTTATTGCAAGTTAGTTTCCTTTCAGTTATAGGTAATTAAATTTATTTTTTAAATACTACTGGTTTCTAGGAGTTAAAAATCCAATATGAGTAAAATGTTGGAAACCACAGTAAACTTTTGACTTTCCTACTTCCAAATGAGATCTTGAACAAATTTGGAATTGTATTTCTCACTTTATTTTCTACAAGAGTAAAAAGGGAAAAATAAAATGTATATTCAGTATAATAGCAATATTCAAAGTTTATCCTTCTTTAAGAAATCAAAAATGATCTCATGTTATTCCTAATTTTAATCTAATGATAGTGTTCCAGTTTTTTTACTCAGTAAGGATAATAAAATAAAGTTAAAGAACTGAGAGTTGTAAAAAGGGCAGATTGGCTTGGCGCCTTAGCTCAGTGGTTAGAGTGCTGGCCACATGTACCAGGGCTGGTGGGTTCCAACCTGGCCAGGGCCTGCTAAAACAACAATGTCAATAATAACAAAAAAATGACCAGGTGTTGTGGTGGGTACCTGTAGTCCCAGCTACTTGGGAGGCTGAGGCAAGAGACTCACTCAAGCCCAAGAGTTTGTTGAGGTTGCTGTGAGCTGTGACACCATAGCACTCTACCAAGGGTGACATAGTGAGACTATCTCAAAAAGGCGGATCATGTGTCTGAGTCTAGCCCATTTGGCATTAGTACACGTCAACCAAGGCTGTCCTCAGTTTTCCATTTCTACCAAGATGAAATTTTGTAAGTCTGACTTCTGCAGACCTGAAAGGAAGAAGTGAGGGTTTTTTCCAAGCCTAGTCTATCAGGGTAAAATTACTATCTTGCATATTATCAAATTAAAGTGGGCTCATTTTACCCTTTTTTAATTTTTAGTGTTGAAAAGTGCAAATACATGGATTCCAAAATGAAGCCTTTGTGGTTGGTATATAACAACAAGGTATTTGGTGAGGATTCAGTTGGAGTGATTTTTAAAAATGGTGATGGTAAGTACTGAGACTTTTTTATAGCACCAGATTCCCTAAAATTTTTCATTTGTTGTTTTGCTTTATCTGAAAGGTGACATGTAAATGTGTAACAGGTAGAAGCCTAGAAGTAGCTGTCAGTGGTTATAAGATCAAATTCAACATGTCATAGATTCCTGTTTTTCTTCTTTGAAAATGACTTTTACAATTCACTTAAATACACTGTTCTAATAAACCTTTCTTTTTTTCCTTTTACAACGCATACGTTCTTTTGATAAAAAGCTTGTGAAATACAAGAGGATATTTTCAGTAATGTATTCATACATCCTGTTTCAGTGATAGCCATATTGATTTTGCTGCCATGTTTTTGCATTTTAATAAAAATATATGCCTGACCCAATTTTATAAAGAAGTTGTTCTGAAGTAATCACATCAACCAAAAGGCAGTCATAAAGTGTTAGTCGTGTGACCATAGCAAGGCACAGAAAACTATTGAACTTCAGGTTCTTCATATCCTGAATATTATAGCACCTGTATGTCAGGATTATTAAAAGGAATTAAGTGAGATCACATAAGGAAATATGCTTAACATATTACCTGTTTACATCTTCTTTATAAAGAACTCATTGTGTTTTGCTAGACATTTAACCGCACTTTATCATACAAATGTCATTATATACATGTTACTACTTTCACATACTATGTTCCCTAAAAATATCCTTGGACATGATAATTTAACCATCACAATTTTGTAGACCCATGATGCAGTTACTTATGTGATTCTGAAGAACTTCTCTCTAGCCCTAAAAAGCAGAGGAGGAAAAAAAATGACATGGTGTAGTACACATTCAATGTAAGACAAACCGTATAGCATCCAAACAATTAGCATGGTAGCTTATATCTGGTAAACCATTTTATGCATTTTTTAACTTAATTTCTGAAGTAATGTTCTAGGGACATGCTAACCAATGATCCTGGTATTTAATATAGTGAATATGGTCAACATTAACATTTTGGAAAAGAAGTAGCACGGCATTTATTAATGTTTTTAGTTAATTCTGTCTAAGTTAGTTAACCTTGAGTTAATGAATTACTAGGCATAAAATAGAAATGAAGCAATTTTTTCTCCTTAGATTTACGACAGGATATGTTAACACTCCAAATGTTGCGCTTGATGGATCTACTCTGGAAAGAAGCTGGTCTGGATCTTCGGTGAGATTTCTAGTCGATTTACTTATGTATGTCTGTCTGTCTTGGGTTATATTCCTCCCACAGCAAAATTTCTAGTATTTTTTGTTGTTGTTGTTGTGGGGTTTTTGTTTTGTTTTTTTTTTTTGTTTTTTTGAGGCAGAGCCTCAAGCTTTCACCCTGGTAGAGTGCTGTGGCATCACAGCTCACAGCAACCTCCAACTCCTGGGCTCAAGCAATTCTCTTATCTCTGCTTCCCAAGTAGCCGGGGCTGCAGGTGCCTACCACAACACCTGCCTGTTTTTTTGTTTTGTTTTGTTTTGTTTTGGTCGCAGCCGTCATTGTTGTTTGGCAGGCCCAGGCTGGATTCGAACTCACCAGCTCAGGTTTATGTGACTGGCACCTTAGCCGCTTGAGCCAAAGGTGCCAAGCCTATAATTTCTACTATTTTTTGTTGATTCCTTTCTTCCTGCTATTCTGAATAATTGTTCTCTGTGATAACATTTATAGAGCACTTTATATGTACTTTTAAATATTTTAACTTATCTAAACCTCATTAGGTTTAAAACTATACGTGTGACTGAGATTTTAAAAAGAAGAAACAGCTTTGCATTTTTAATAAGGCCCAGATAGACAGCATGAATCACCTGTCAAGCTGGGGTTTAGGAGGTGCTCTCAGAGAAGGATGTGCTGTGGGTCATGGCATCAACAAGGCTAGAGAAGGCCTGTGCCTCTAGAGACATTCACTCCTCACCAAAGGAAAAGAGCAGAAAGGTTTCTTTAAGGCTCTCAGGTTTTTTGCTTGCTGCCATCAATAGGGGTAGACAGCAGAAGAGGTTTGTGGTGTGGTCAAAGAAAAAGAAAACATAAAAGTAAAGCCCCAGGCTGGGAATTATATTTACAGTGAACAGAACAAGGGGTAAATAATTAATGAGCTCATAGAAATAAATACACAGGGAAACTATATAGAAAGAAATTTCAAAAGAGATATAAACTATGTGAACACAAACAGTACCAACTAAGAAGTACAAATTACAAGACCAATTAGATACCATTTATATCATAACAAAGATTTCTGTAAATCATAATCCAGTCTAGGGTACTATTTGAAGCAACAAAAACAGGGATTTTCATATACCATTGTAAATTGGTGTCAACCTTTTCCCAAAATTTACTGTAAGACTAAAAATGTAGACAGATTTATACACAAAGATATCCTTCCTTTTTTTTTTTTTTTTGCAGTGCAGTTTTTTTTTTTAAATTATTTGGGATTCATTGAGGTACAAATAATTAGGTTATACTATATTTGTTAGGTAAGGTCTCTCTTATAATTGTGTCCCACCTTCAAGAGGTATGGCATATACCATAACCCCCTATCCCCTGCTCACCTCCCCTCTCCCTGCTCCCTCACTCCCCTGCCCCTCACCTTGAGTTGATTTGTGTTTTTCTCTTATGAGGGTATGTATTAAATTGTCTACTGGCTTCTATCCTTTCTTTTGTTATAGCCTGCTAGTAGATTTGAGTTTGTATCTCACTGTGATTTGAAGTTGCATTATT
Organism: Galagoides demidoff; assembly: GCA_963574575.1. Taxonomy (NCBI): domain Eukaryota; kingdom Metazoa; phylum Chordata; class Mammalia; order Primates; family Galagidae; genus Galagoides; species Galagoides demidoff. Next base: position 35,271 of record CAUYQV010194989.1, read on the forward strand.
TCTCCAACGTCTAATTATATTGAGTAGCTTTTCATGTGCTTGTTGATCATTTGTGTATCTTCTTTGGAGAAATGTCTATTTAGAGCCTCTGTTCCTTTTGTAAATTGGGTTCCTTTATTGTTGAATTATAAATACTCTTTCTATATTTGAGATAGTAGTCCCTTCTTAGGTAAATTATTTACAGCTATTTTCTTCCATTCTGTGGGTTTTAGTTCACTTTCTTGATGGAATTTCGAACATGTCAGTTTATCTACTTTTTATATGTTTGCTTATGCTTGTGAGTGCATGTTTGGAGGTTCTAGTAGGGAAGTGCAGCTACTCATGCCTCAACCAAAGAATGGTCCTCTTCTCTCTGGGAAAGTCATTTTCAACTGAGTGTACTCCTTAGGGAGAGATGCATATGGAGCAGTGAGGAAGGGGTCACCTGCCTAGCAACTAGATATACAGAATCAACTTTAGTGATCAATGGATTGATAGACGTTGCAGCCAGAGTGCCCTCATATCCAAGCTATTTGTTTTTTCTGTGCATTTTGGGGGGATTTTTAAAGATAGGGTCTTGCTCTGTTACCAGGCTGGAGTATAGTGGCACAGTCATAGCTCACTGCAGCCTTGAACTCCTGGGTTTAAGGAATCGTCCTGCCTCAGCCTCCTCAGTAACTAGGACTACAGGCTTGTGCCACTACTTTTGGTAGAAGCAGGGATGTTGCTGAGGTTGGTTTCAAACTCTCTGGCTCCAGCGATTCTCCTGCCTCAGCTTCCAGGAATGCTGGGATTATGGGCATGAGCTACCTCAGGCAGGCTGCTTGTGCTTTTGGTGTTAGGTCTAAGGAACCATTGCATAATCAAGTGTGATGAAAACTTAGACTTATGTTTTTGTCTAAAAGTTTTATATTTTAGTCCTTACATTTAAGTCATTGATATACTTTTGGTTAATTTTTGTTTTTTTAAACATTTTTTTTTTAATGCAGTTGTTGGCTGGGGCTAGGTCTGAACCCACCACCTCCGGCATATGGGGCCAGCGCCCTACCCCTTTGAGCCACAGGTGCACCCTACTTTTGGTTAGTTTTTTAAGAGGATGTATGATAGGAGTTCAACTTCATTTATTTCCATTCAGATATATAGTTGTTTTAGCACCATTTGTTAAAAGATTATTTTTTCTTCATTAAATTCTCTTGGCATCCTTGTCTAAAATCAATTAATTGTAAATGTGAAGTTTTTTTCTGTACTCTAAATTCTGTGTCATTGATCTACTTGTCCCTATGTATAGTCTTGATTACTGTGACTTTGTAATCTTTAAAATCCAGAAGAATCCTCCAACTTTTGTTCTCTGTTTTAACTTATTAGGAAATGTCTTAATTTCTCCTTTGTTTTTGAATAGTGTTTTGCTTGACATTGAATTCTTGGTTGTCATTCAGCATTTCCAATATGTCATCCCACTGCTTTATAGCCTCTATGTTTTTAATGGAAAATCAGCTGTTAATCTTATTTAGGATGCTTGGAAATGATGAGTCCTATGTTTCTTGCTCCTTTCAAGATTCTGTTAATTTTTTTTTTTTTTGAGACAGAGTCTCAAGTTGTCACCTCCTGGGTAGAGTGCCATAGCATCATAGCTCACAGCAACCTCCAACTCTTGGGCTCAAGTGATCCTCTTGCCTAAGTTTTTCTATTTTTAGTAGAGACAGGGTCTTGCTTTTTGCTCAGGCTGGTCTCCGCACCTATAAGCTCAAGCTATCCACCCACCTCAGCCTCCCAGAGTGCTAGAATTACAGGCATGAACCACTGCTCCCAGCCCAAGATTCTATTAATTTTTGGTTCTTAACAGTTTGATTATAATATGCCTACTTCTACTAAAGTTTATACTACTTTAAATTCATTGAAGTTCCTAGTTATTTAAGTTGTTTTTCATTACATTTTCAAAGATTTTAGCCATCAATTTTTTTTTTTTCTGCCTCTCTCTTGTCTTCTCTGACTGCCAGTATGCATTTTTTTGGTAAGTTTGGTAATATTTTACAGGTCCCTTAGGCTCTGCTCATTTTGTAAATTATTTTTTCTTTTATTTTTCTAACTAGATAATTGATCTATCTTCACGTTTACCAGTTCTTTTTTATGGCTGCTCGATCTGCTCTTGTGCCTCTCTAGTGAATATTTTGTTATTGAAAATCATTTAAAAATTTTGCCTAATAAGTTCAAAGTTTGTTTCCTCAAGATTAGTTTCTATTGGGTACATTTTTCCAGTGTATGGGCCATACTTTCTTGTTTCTTTGAATGTCTCATGCTTTTTTCTCAAAAACTGTTCACTTGAATTAATTTGTCGACTATGAAAATATATCTCTGACTCCTTCAGAATTTGTTATTGTTGCTGTTTATTTTAGTGACTGTTCTGAAATAATTATATAAAATGCACATTCTTTCTCATGTGTGGTTCTTGAAGTCTCTACCTGGTTAGTTGGTCAGCTAGTGGTTGAACAGAGATTTTCTTACATGGTTGGAATCCATATATTTACCTGTCTTTGCCGATGGACTCTGTGCTTGGTGGGTAAGTCTTCAACAGTCAGCCATATCATTTAGAACTATTCCTTAGTACTAACTTCCTACTTGCATAAGGCTTCACAGTTTTCCAGAATTGAGAACTAGGGCCTTCTGAGTTCTTTCCTGTGCATGTGCACATACGTGAGGATCTGTACAGTAGCACCATGTATATGGCCTTCTAGATTCCAATATTTTAGACGGTCTGTGTGGACATCTCAATTGCCCAACTTCCCTTTTTAGACTTTTTAGTTAGCTTATTGTTTGCTTCAACTTTTATTTACTTCCTAAAACAGCTGCAAGTTAAACAGTGCCTTTCACTTTAGGTGAGGTCTTCAGTCAGGTCAAATAAACACAGTATTTGAGTGAGATCTTACTGGGAACCACCAAAGAAGTCAAAGAATGACAATTCTGCGGAGAATGAGGTTTTGAAGTAGCTCCAACCCCACTGTTTTTCCCTCTAATGACTGTCAAATTGCTTGTGTTTACCATGATTGTGGTCTGTTGGTTGTCAAAGCTACCACATAATTGGGGAGTGGAGCTTGCACTAGACCATGGTAAAATACCTTATATTCAACTTTCCCCTGGTTTCTTAGTAAGCACTTCTTGGATTGCTACAAACCTTTGTTGTATTTACAGAGCTCTAAAATAGTTAATTCTGACAATTTTTGTCAGTGTTCTTATTGTTTTTATAGATAAGGGCTACTGTCAGTCTAATTATTTGGTCTTTGTGACTAACCTTTTTTCACCTTATTGCATAAAAAAAAAAAATCTCTTTGCCTTTCGTGTCTGCAGTTTTATTGCAGTCTGTGCATGGATTTTTAATTTTTTTCCCTTCATCATTCTTCTCATTGTGCCTTTTGAATCAGTCACATCTTTTAGTTTCTATAGGATTTTACCATTTTCTTCAATATTGTAGTTCTTTCATTCTCATCGTTTTTCCTGCAACTTAATAGATGTATGTCAGACTTTTCTCTCTTGTGTTTGTCTTGACCTGTCTTTTATATTCCCTACCTTTTTTTTTGAGACAGAGCCTCAAGCTGTCATCCTGGGTAGAGTGCTATGGCATCACAGCTCACAGCAACCCCCAACTCCTGGGCTCAAGTGATTCTCCTGCCTCAGCCTCTCAAGTAACTGGGACCACAGGCACCTGTCCCAACGCCTGGCTATTTTTTGGTTGCAGCCATCATTGTTGTTTGGCGGGTCTGGGCTGGATTCGAGCCCACCAGCTCAGGTGTATGTGGCTGGCGCCTTAGTCAGTTGAGCCACAGGCACCGAGCCACCTTTTTATATCTTTATGTGACATTCTGAGAAGTTTCTTATTCTGTTTTCCAGTTTGCTAATTATCCCTTTAGCAGTATCTAGTCTCCTTTGTATTCAGTGTCTCATACTTTTCTCTTACACTTCCTCTTCTTTTGTGTCTCTTTCATATTGTTCTGTTTTAGTTCTTGGGATGTCACTTTTTCACTTAATCTCATTCATTTCCTAATGTAGTTAGTAATACTTGGTTTTGTATTCATTTTTTTTTTTGGAGACAGAGTCTCAAGCTGTTGCCCTGAGTAGAGTGTGTCACAGCTCACAGCAACCTCCAACTCCTGGGCTTAAGCAATTCTCTTGCCTCAGCCTCCCAAGTAGCTGGGATTACAGGTGACTGCCACAGTGCCTGGCTAGCTTTTAGTTGTAGTTGTCATTGTTGTTTTGGCGGGCCTGGGCTGGATTCGAACCTGCCAGCTCTGGTGTATATGGCTAATGCCTTACCTCCTTGAGCTACAGGCACCGAGCCTGTGTTTTTCTCTTTTTTTTTTTCCAGTTTTTGGTCAGAGCTAGGTTTGAACCCACCACCTCTGGCATAGGGGGCCGGTGCCCTATTCCTTGAGCCACAGGTGCCACCCAGCCGAGCCGGTTTTGTATTCATTATTAATGGGAATTATGTTTTCTGGGAAGGCCCTTTGCTCCCTGAATTGTGAAAATATCTCTAAAAAAAGAGTTTGCATTTTGTGTTGTTACCACAGATCTGTTACACAATCAACCAGGTTTTATGTCCTTGCTTTTAGGACTTCATACCTCAGAGGTAGTTTGTATTAGGAGCTCACAAAAGACTATCAGAAGGCTTGAATTTTTGCACTTACATGAAATCTTTTTGTCTTTGCCTACCCATTCCCAGAACTTTAGCTTTGTGTAGGATCTCAGCTCTAGGGTCTGCCTGCCCCATGAACCCAAGATTATTACTCTTTCTTGGGTGGGCATTAAAATGTCAGCCAAGTCAGTAACTTCCTGAGTCACTGCAATGAGTAATTCTTATATTTCTGAAATCCAGAGGTCTCCTTTTCTTTCTTTTTTTAACCATAGAAGAGCTCTATGAGGTTATGTTATTTTTTTTAATACATGAGAAAATTAAAGTTACATAGATTTTAAACACAGATTACAAAAATATTTAATGGCAGAGCTAGATACAAATCCAAGACTGTCAGACTCTAAAGTTAATGTCTGTTAATTGCCATGTTAAACGAGAAAAAAAAATTTGGTAACACATGTGTAGTAACCCTTTTGTCTATCAAAGTATAATAGTACCCAAAATACATAATTTTTCAGTTTTTTTTAAAGAAAAATTATCCATTTTTAGATCCTTATAGAGTATATTTTTCTAGTGCTGTAAAGGTTGAAAGAGGAATTTGCTGAATGTGTTATTTATTTAATGGGACTGGAATAAGGAAGAGAGATCATAATTCATCTAGAAAGGACACCTTAAATAATGGATATCTTCCTTTAAATTAGGAGAAATTTGTAATAGAACTGTGTAAAAATAGCATTGAAGAGGCAGTAAGATTTTTGTTCCGTCACACATAAAGAATACTGAATAAATAAGAGGAATGGGTCCTCATAAGAAACTCACTGTGTAGAGATCATAAACCTCATTGGGTCTGGACCACCTGTTTTTGTAAATAAAATTTTATTGGAACACAGCCATTTGTTTACATACTGCCTGTTGCTGCATTTATGCTGCAACTACAGCAGTGAGTAGTGTGACCTTAACCTGCAATTCCTAAATATGTTTATGGTCTGGCCTATTCTAGCAAAAGTTTACTGACTCTTATATAAATAAACCCCCAGGAAAATGTTTTTACTTGATTGATCCTACAAAAATGAGGGAAACTTCAAGCTTAGGCTTAGTAACTCATTTGTTTTTTCCAAAGTTAACACATAAGCTACGCGGTGGTTTTCTTTGCTAATAGCAGATTCAAGGCCACACGATAAGCTTGTTTAGTTATGAAAGGCTAAGCTAAAAACTTTGTCCTAGTTTTTTAGTTCCATCAGCCAAGTTCTTTTCTCTTACATTTGATTTTTATATATCTAAATGTAAAGCAAATTTAGCATCAAATGAAGTTCATTATGACCTTAGACAATGGGAGGCAGCCACATGTGGGAGTGCTAGAAATAACCTAGCATCTGTCTCATGGGAAACATTGTGTGTATGACAAGAAAAGGGAACTTGTCTGTCCAGTGGAGTCTTTGCTGACTTTTTGTACTCTGACCTCATGTTTTTTTTAAAAAGCAGGACTTTTAAATTCTTTTTAAGTACATTTTCAAATTAATGCCTTTTTCTCACCAAAACTTTTTTATGGTTTCTATAAGTAGATGTGCTGCGGTTTTCCCACTGTGTTTTTCTTTGGGCCAGCTGTTCTGGTTAAAATGGGTCATGTAGTTTCCAATCTTTTAAGGTCAATCCCAAATCTTCAGGTAACAGTGCCATGTTTAGATGAATGAAAATGAATATTGTTCATTTCCTTTTTTTCTCTAAAGTTTCAAAAGACTCATTTATATCTTTTATGTCAAATTAGCTCATTTGAAAGCCATTAATATGTTAGGACACCTTGACCCTCTTTTGGTCAACAAATAATAGACAGGTCTGATAGGTTATTTACATGTAGATCTGCTGAGCCCTTGGTAACTTTGCCAGTCCTCTACTTGTCTCCTCCTTGCCCCCCCCCCCAATACACATGAAATCAGCTTTTTGATAGTTATCTTCATTAAGATTTTACATCTGAGTTGTACTAGTAGAATTTACTTCTCTTTTAAAATAGCTATATGAAAATTATTTAAGGATATTGGATTAGCAGTCTTAGAGGAGTGAAGGAAGGATTTGAAAGTAATACAAGCTTTAGGCAAAGGATTTACACTTTTCTTCTTTGGAGGCAATAGGTTAAAGTGCTACTCAGACTTAACATGTCAGAGTTGAAACCAGAGATATTTTGCTACATATCCATTTAGGGTAAGGATATGGGGCTACCATCTGTGCTACTGTATAATTTATTTCATTTTTTTAACTGTTGCTTTAGTAAGAAAGGTTGCTACTTCAGTCAGAGTTTGAGAAAGGAAGGTAAACATTCTGAAATTGTTGACTTGGCCTTTATAAGAAGCATAGAAGTTGACTGCAAAGGGGGCCTAGATAAGATGATCAGGGTTCCAAGTATTTGTCCTCAGCTTGACTTCTGTCAAACTGTCTTTCTGACAAGGATGTTTTTTCCTTCCCATTGTGAATGGTCTATCCTCAAGGCAGTGAATGCTTTCATCGTTGCCTGCTTTTGAAGAGGAAATTGTTGGACCTATGCCCAGTTGGGCTGCAAGTGAGGTGGGAGGAGATGCAGGAAAGTAAGAAAGTGCACTTTAACCTGGCAGTGTTTGCTTCACATGTGTTGTGTTATGATAAGAATAGGGGACGTCAGTAAAAATACCAATACTTTCTAGCTGCCTTTCTTACCTAAGGGTACATTTTTAAAAGGGAAGATAAATGATGCAAATGTAAAGCAATCTATTGGTATGTATCACTCTATCAGAATATAGTTTGACAATTCTGCTTCTGACCTTATTTTGATAGAGCTAGAAAAATGCTGGAGACATAAACTAATGTAATTTTTCTTGTAAAGAATTTTATTATAAACTGTTTAATAAAACTCTCTTCTTTATCTGATTGTTACACACACTAACACTCCTATACTCCCTTCTCCATGCAGTGTGCACAAACACACACACTTTCTGCTGGTCTTTTCATAAACTCCTTCAGAGGCTTTCTCAGTGCTTTTAGGAGGATTACAGTTCTTACATGGCTTACAGGGACCCGCAGGGTCTTTCCAGCACTCACTGTATCTGCTCCTCACCTTGCTCTTGTGCTCCCCCTTTCATTCTCCTCCATTGCTGCTGTCCTTCCTCCTTAGTGAGGTCCTTCCTGCTTCCAGTTATGTTCTCCTGGTACTTCTCCCTCATGCAGCGATCATATGCATACTGCACATTTGTGCTTTGTAAGCTCACCCACAGCAGGGACTGCTTTTTCCCGAATCATCAACATCTAACACAATGCTTAGCTATACTCAAATATGTATTAAACCCATGAATTCCAATCCTTGCGTTTTGTAGTTACCTGACATATATCTGAACCCTCCAAGGTTCAAATATTCCATTTTGGAGTTGTTTTTATAATACAGTATTTAGAAAATTAAGAGAAAATATTTGTGGTCAAAACAAGGAAAAAGTTACTACATAAAGAGCTCACATAAATCACTAAGGGAAATGTTTAAAACTCTGATACATAGGAAGAGGATGTAAATAGCTAAGTGACAAATTCTTCTTAAAATGGCCACAAGAGATCTGAGAAAATTTTCACTTCACCAGATTTGAAAAATTGCAAATCAAAGCAAAATCCCACCTATAAACTTAACAAAAATTATTTTAATTCATAATCTACTCTTGTCTACAGCCATACCACCTTGAATGCATCTGATCTCATTTGATAATCTACTCTCCAGACTCTGTTATTAGCTACTCTTTTATCTAGTTAATGAGGATATCAATTCTTGTCTTTTTCTGAAACTGTATTTAGTCACCTCTTTTCAGTTAAGGTTGGTGTCTACAAGGAGTTGATAATCCAATAGGAGAGGTAAGCTTCCAAAGCTCAGGAAATAAGAAGTCATGCAGACCTGTTAATGGCACCTTGGTACTCTTGTTTAACTTTTTATTCATATCACTGTCAACTGGAAGACATGAAGCAGTTCTTCATCCACATTGGCCTCATTGTCTATTTTCTCTTGACAGGAAGCAGCCCATTACATAAGCTGGAAATTGTGTTAGGTTAAAAAGATAGCTTTAGAGACACACAGGCCCAGTTTTAAGTTGACTAAGTTCACTTAGTGAACTGTGTGACTTTTGGCAAGTTACTCATATTCCTCATTTATAACACTGGGAACTTAACCTTATAGAAATTTTGTTATTCAGTTTGTTGATTCAAAGATATTTATTGGGTGCCTACTTTATGCCAGGTATATTCTCAGGCACTGAAAATACAGCAGTGAACAAGATATCCCTGCCCAATAGAACTTAACATATTAATGGTGTAGAAAGACAGATAAGTCTGTACAGGATGGAGGATAATGTTGAGGTCTATACAAGAAAGTAAAGCAGGACAGGGATAGTGAGTTTTGTTTCATCTGTAAATAGGATGATCCAGGAAGTTCTCCCTGAGATGGTAACATTTAAGCAAAGACTCAAAGAAGTGAGAGAGTAAGCCATAGAGATGAATTGGAAAAAAATGTTCCAGACAGAGAAAACTATACATGTAAAGGGGTGAAAGAGGAGCTGAGCACAGTGGCTCACCCTGTAGTCCTAGCACTCAGGGAGGCTGAGGTGGGTGGATTGCTTGAGCTCACAGGTTGGAGACCAGCCTGAGCCAGAGTGAGACCCTGTCTCCATGGGCACCTCCCAGCTACTTGGGAGGCTGAGGCAATAAAATTACTTATCTGAGGTTGCTGTGAGGCTACATCACAGCACTCTACCAAGGGTGACAAAGTGAGACTATCTCAAAAAAAAAAAAAAAATGGCATGAAAGAGTTAGGTGCCTAATATGTTTGAGGAACAACTAGGAGGTCAGTATAGTAGGAACAAAGCAGGCAGTGGTAGTAGGTGAGATGAAGAGGGACCAGATTGAAGACGGCCTTGTGAACCATGGCAAGTATATTGGCTTTTACTCTAAAATGGTAAGAAATTGTAGAAATTTTGGTCAGGGAAGTGATAGGAGTACATTTTAAGTGAGCATGTTGCTGTTGTATTTAGAACATACTATGATATGGAAGCAAGATGGCCAGTTAGGAAACTATTAAATGACTGAGGTAAGGGTTGATGTTGACTTGGACTAGGGTGTTAGCAGAGGAATGGTGGGGTGGAGATGGGCTTAGATTCTGGATACATTTTCAATGTAGATAAATTCAGTGTTGAGCATAAGAAAAAGCAAAGAGCCAAAGATGAGCTTGAAGATGAACTTGAGAGGGACTTGAAAAACTGAAAAGACACAGTTCCCCTAATCAAGATAATGTGTAAAATGGTTAGCCTAGCACCTGGCACTTACTAGGTATTCCATAAAGGGAGGTTCCCCTTCCTCCAAATTTAGAGTAAAAATGAAAGACTTTCATTTCATGTGATGTGCTTCTGTCCACCTATTTGAGCAAAAAATAGCATGTTTCAACAGAGTAACTAGATAACAAATAATACAAGATTTAGTTGACACACTGAAACTCTTAATACATTACTCTACCCTGTTGACCAGAAGATTTGTTCTCTATCCAAAGGTAGGACTTATATTTTTTATATGACAATAGCATAAGAATGGCAAGTAAATCAGTAATAAAACTTTATCAAGGAAGAAATCTTAACAAGTAAATGTTTCGGCTCGGCACCTGTGGCTCAAGCGGCTAAGGCGCCAGCCACGAACACCTAAGGTGGCGGGTTCGAATCCCTAGCCCGGGCCCGCCAAACAACAATGATGGCTGCAACCAAAAAATGGCCGGGCGTTGTGGTGGGTGCCTGTGGTCCCAGCTACTTGGGAGGCGGAGGCAGGAGACTCGCTTGAGCCCAGGAGTTGGAGGTTGCTATGAGCTGTG
>CAUYQV010194994.1:0-11153 GCA_963574575.1 Galagoides demidoff
GGCGCCTGTGGTCCCAGCTACTTGGGAGGCGGAGGCAGGAGACTCGCTTGAGCCCAGGAGTTGGAGGTTGCTATGAGCTGTGATGCCATGGCACTCTACCCAGGGGGATAGCTTGAGGCTCCGTCTCAAAAAAAAAAGAATGTGGATACTATTTGGGGACACCCTCTAAGGACATGCAAATCTTTTTGGTACATGAAACACTTTTGTACTGCCTGAGTCATGGCTATAAGGGTGCTCATCACCCAACAGTGTACCCATTAGGTAGGTTTTTGTCCCTCCCCCTCGCCCCCTTCCCGATTTCCCATTACTTTTACTTCCCTTTTGTGCACATGTGAACTCATTGGGTAGTTATTAATCAATCAGAAAGTAAACTTCAGTCCATTCCTTTAAAGACACATGTTTGTTTAAAAATAATCAGGAAAATTAAGAAAAAAACTCAATCAGGCCCCTATTCTCCAAAAAAAGAATCTCTAAATAGTGTAACAAAGAAAACCTAGATATCATACTGGTTTTGATCAGTTATATAAGTGTTCTTCCTCCTACTAATATAAACTTAGCTCTCATGGTCATGAGTTAAAAACTTAATTACTATCCTGCCAGGTGTAATGGTACATTTGTAGTCTCAGCTACTCGGGAGTCCAAGAAGGGAGGATCACTTGATCCCAAGAGTGCAAGGTTGCAGTGTGCAGTGACTGACTGTGAATGTGAATGGCCACTGCACTCCAGCCTGGGCAGCACAGCAAGACCTATCTCTTATAAAAAACTACTTTTCTATTCATATTGATGAAAATGATCAATTTTAAGGGCATGATATTAAAAATGCATTAAGAAACTATAGATTGGATGAACAGTTCCAATACTTGAGTACCTACTATGTGAAAGGAACAGAGCTCTGCATCAAAGATCCAAAGCTTAAGTAAAGAACACTGTCATTGGCCAAACATTAAACAGACATGGTTGTAATCCTAAAACCTGGTAACATGGGAGGTTCCATCATAAATAAGGCGTCTCCACATCACAGATAGAGCAGCAAAACATTCCCATAGAGGGCATGGAGTGGGGAGTTAAAGAGTACTGACAACCTATAACTGAAAGTTTACAAAACAGACAAGAAACTAAGGGCATTCTATGCAGTGGTAAGACCACAAATAAAAGCATACAAGTATGCATGGGTGCTTCCAATTCTGAAGGCCTATGCTGTGTGTGCCAGTAGGTGCTGCACACACAAAGACAGATGCCATTCTCCTGTCCTCAGTTACATGGAGGAAGAAACGAGTAATGCAGTGACTTGATAAACAACAAACAGATCAGTACTCTGAATGGTGCTCCTGAGATACTATGGTTCTTGAATGACCTCAAAGAAACCAATGACACCTCAATCAAAAGCAACTAACCCAATCCAACTGCCACAAAAATCAGTGACAGAGAAGCACGAGTTTGAAGAGCTTTCCAGGAGGTGGCATATGAACTCAAGTTTTGACACATAAGTAGGAAATTAAAGATTTACAGGTGGAGTGGAAAAAGGAATAAAAATGCATGGCATATTCAGACACAGTGGGTCTGCAATCTAAAAACAAAGAATGGGCCGGGTAAGGAGGCTCACCCCTTTAATCCTAGCACTCTTAAGAGGCTGAGGAGAGTGGACTGCTTAAGCTCCAGAGTTGGAGACCAGTCTGAGCAAGAGCCAGACCCTCTCTCTACTAAAAAATTAGAAAAATTAAAAACAAAACAAAAAACTAGCCAGGTGAGCCCCTATAGTCCCAGCTACTTAAGCCTGAGTTTGACACTGGTGTGAGCTATGGATGACACCACAGCACCATACCCAGGGTGACAGAGTTAGACTATCACAAAATGAAACAAAAGAAAAAAGAATGTACAATAGATAATATTTACTATATAACCCCCCAAAGAAAAAGCTTGTGGCTGGAGCTTTGGTACAAAGCACAGCAAAGCAGTGATAAGAGATGAGGCTAGAAACTGTGGCTGGGTTGAATTATAAAGTTCTTACACAGAGTGCTTTACCCTCTTTAAGGAATTCCAATACTCAACAGGACGGAAGGGGGTGGAAATCAGAACTCTGTGGAAGTAACATTATTTTTCCTTTAGTCCAATGTAACTGGTATTAAGAAAGATTTACTGATTTGAGTCAAGACTTACTTAAATTCTCACAATCCTGAGAGGTAATTATCAGCTAGTGTTACAGAGGAAAGTTCAGATGGGTTAAGTTACTTGCCTTCAAAACACCTAAATATTAAAATGCCAAGGTTGGATCTGAAAAATATTCTAGATTCAAAAATTAGTGCCCTTTCCACTACAAAACAACAGCTGCTTCTGTGCTAGAGTAGAAATTAAAGAAAATAATCAATCACTTTGCAACTAATAGCAAAATAATAGTCAAGGAAACAATGCATTGAAAATACAGATCCAGGTTCTTACCGCATTTCATATCCACTAGGTACATATCCCTAGCCTAAGCTAGTTAACTTGGGAATGTGTTTACTTTTAGTCAATTAAAGCCACAGAAAAGGTCAACACTGGAATACAGATGATCAGCAAAACGCAGTGGCGGGGTGGGGGGGGAACCCTCAACTGACCATGAGTCTGTCATAGTAGTGTCTATATATTTATCTTTACTCCACACTGATTCTTTTGGGGGAGGGAGAGGAGAACAGGATTGATGAACTCTCTTCATTGATGGGGATAACAAGACAGAATTTGTGGTTTACAAGTGGTGATTTTGTACCTTATTTTTACAAATTCTAACTTTTTAGTTTCTATTTTTAAAGTTAAAGTGGTATCAAAGTCAGAGAACTCGTAAAGAAGTCCTGTAACATTCTACAGTTTCTTATGCTCTCAAAAGCAGAAATTTTATAAACTGTACTAACAATTTTTAATCAGCTGTTATACTTTCCTTAGAGAGAATTTCTAGAATTTCTATCTTTTTTTTGAAAATCCCCAATCTTGAAAGACTGAACTCGTAATTCAAAAAAAGCTTTCTTAACTCAGTGAGTAGGGTGCCAGCCACATACACTGAAGCTGGTGGGGTTGAAGCCTGGCCTGAGCCTGCTGAACAACAATGACAACTTCAATCAAAAAATAGCTGAGTGTTGTGGCAGGCGCCTGTAGTATCTGTAATAGCTGCAAGTCCCAGCTACTTGGCAGGCTGAGGCAAGAGAATCACTTAAGCATAAGAGTTTGAGGTTGCTGTGAGCTGTGACACCACAGCACTCTATCCAAGGTGACCATTAAGTACTGCTCTTTGCAATTCACATAGACATGTACATTAATTCTTTATTCAAAACTCGTGGGGCTAGATTTGTTTCTGAATTCAGAATTTTGGAGTTTAGAAGATAACACAATATAGATATACCATTTACAGCAGTCCCTCCCCCCAATCCATGGCTTCAAATTCTGCAGTTTCAGTTACCAATGGTCAACCATATTTGGAAAGTACAGTACAGTAAGGTATTTTGGGAAAGCATGAACGTAACAGTATGTTTTATAAGAATTCTATTTTATAATCTCTAACTGTGCCTAATTTATAAACTAAATTTTACCAGTCTATCACAGAGATCATGTATAGGAAAAAACACAATCATGCAGGGTAACGATAAAGTTCGTGTGTAATTTAACATAGTGTGCAATTGGCCCTCCTGCATATAGGGTTTGGTATTGTCCATGTTTCAGGCATCCACTGAGGGTCTTGGAAGGTATCCTCCGCAGATAAGGAGGGAACTACTGTATTTTCTCACAATTTTAGCAGAATCTGTGCTAGCATTCTGCAATTAAATATGTCTCCACAGCAAAACAAACTTACCATTAGTTATTACTATTCATATTGTTAAGTTCAGATCAGATTTTGTACCACTTACATACATTCACAAAGAAACTTAGTACTATGAGCCTTTTGGATTAAGATACATATTATACAATTTATATGAACTCGTTCAACTCCTAAGGTTTTTCAACCTTTTTTATCTCACAGCACACTTGAACCTATAGTTAAACTTCTACGGCACACTTAAATTACGTTGATCAAAAAAGAACAGACAAGATTATACTTACTGTGCTTTATACTTCTTTCAGCAATAATTTAATTAATGATCTTTAAAAGTTTTTGTGGCACACCTAAGATCCTCTCGCTGCATACCAGCTGAAAAATCATTGCATTATGTGGGCCCTATTATCATCTCCACTTTACAGATGGAAAAACCAAGGCACAAAGACACTGTACCTGCCCATTATCACACTGCTCGTAAACAGTGTAGCCAGGATTTGATCAAGTAGGATGGAGTCAGAATCCTTGCATTTAACTGCAATGCAATACTGCGTTTTAATGGACTTTACTAAAGCAATAAGCATATCAACAGCATGTGCGACAGCTTTGCTGTATTTTTTAGCGCTTCTGTGGCTGCACTGTAGAGTATGATCTTTCAAAACCCATGTATAGACATTAAGGATCATTTTCCTAACTCCTTTCTGATAAACTAGAAATTGCCTTAAGGCAAATAGCCGTATTTTCAAAACATCTTTTTTGTATAATTGCAATTAGAATTTGTGATTATAACCCCAAATCCTGCAATCATAATAAAAAATAAAAATGAAATACATAGCAATGCAAAAGTAAGTTGAGAATTAAGAATCCAAATCTGAAGGCACAGCAAAGATAATATTTAGAAGACTCTAGACAAGCCAAAATTCAGAATATATATAAAATGTAACATGATTAGGAAAAACTAACCTAAATCATTCAAAATTTTATTAAAAAGATCAATGATCTACAAATCCTAACATAATGTCTCCAGGAATAAAACCTTGAAACAATCTCAGCATTTGCACAATGAAAATGGGTATGAGTGCTTCCAAGTTAAGGAATTTGACGGGCACAATGTGCCAGTCTTACACTGCTAACAGCTGTTAAGGGTGTCCTGTTTCTCTGTAATGATGTGAATTTGAGAAAAACAGCACCTTCAATACAAATCAGACTGCTCATTTGCATTACCTGTAACAGGCAAGCGGTTTGAATCCTTAATAAGCTTTCCTACTTAAGAAAGTGAAGGTAACATTTTAATCTTTAGGAATATACCTTCCCAGCTCATGTACAAGAAGAATTAAGTAATTCTTCCATCTTGCATATTCTTTACTTCATTTCAGATAACTGATTTAGTAATAAAATCATTCACTGCACACCAATTCACTCACCTGAAGAGAGAATCAGTTAGTTTCATCATTTACCAATAGAATGAATTAGGGCAAAGAACTTAATTTTGGCCTTACCTTTCTGATCTGCAGTAATGGGACTCTGTCATTACTTCAAAGGGCTATTATAAATGATGTAATGCCACCCAGCCCATAAAAATGCTAGTACACAGTAGCTACCACTTTTTGCCTTAAGGGTTTAGCAATGTGTATGATTTTAGCTGATGTGGGGTACAACTTCAAAAAGGGAGGAAAAGAAGTTCAGAGTCAATTTCAGAAGCAAATCATAGGGATGGCCCCAAACAGTAACATCTGTGGGTAAATCAGTATCTCCAATTTGACCACAAAGTACTGAAATAAAATCTCTTGGTGTAAAATGATCTTACATAAAAAAGCATAGTTGGAGACCAAGGAAATCAGATTAAAATATATGATTCCTCTTACTTAATACATTATGACCCTTGCACAGAAACTGGTATTTTGTACTTTTGACTTTTATCATCTTTCTTCTCTGGTTCCACTAAGCAGAAATAACTAAAATCTTTTCTTTTCTTTCTTTTGAGACAATACCTTACTCTGTTGTCCTGTCCAGAGGTAGTAGCACCATCACTGCTAACTGCAACCTCAAAGTCCTGGGCTCAAGTGGTTCTCCTGCCTCAGCCTCCCAAGTAGCTGAAACTATAAGGCATATACCACCACATCCAGCTAAATTTTTCTGATTTTGTGTGTGTGTACACAAATAAGATCTTGCTCTTGCTCTGGCTAGTAAGCCTGGACTCAAGCAACCTGCCTTGGCCTCCCAAAGTGCTAGCATTATAGGCATGAGCCACCACACATGGACTGGAATACATTATTCTCACATGGCTATAGTAGCAGGTATGAGCATGAAAGTACATTTCTTTAGAGCTACAAAGGACAAGTAGTTTCAATAACTAACAAAAAAACAAACATACAACCCAGAAATTTTCTACCTATTCTTGGTAGTGTCTATAATAGCCACAAGCCAGAAAGATGCACACTAATCTGAACAGGGAAGATCCCAAAGGAATTAAAGTGCATTAGGCTGACCAGACAGAAAATTAATATGTATCTTTGCTCTGGGTCAGAGACTTATCTTAGAGATCTACTACCTAACCTAATACATGCATAACTGGGGATGAAAACCATGAAAGTAAAATGGGAAAGGATAGCCAAAAATATTTAAGTACTGCACTACATTTCTATCCAAACTATTCATAACAGCATATCTCCATTTTAAATGTTTATTTGAAATATACCTAGAAAATTTACATAGGCTAGTCCAATTATTTTCCCTTGTCCTGCCAAGAAAAAGGAGACAATGCTTCAATCTTCTGCAATTAATGACTATCACAGATCTAAAGAAGGAAGATGTTAAAAAAAAATGTAGTTAATTTAAGCCATCCTCTCTCCATATAGAGATAGAGAAAACAGACTGTATCTTGACAAAGTGGCAGGTGTCAATGCTGGTTAGCAACTACCTGTGAATGTGTATTAAGATTTAGGAAATTATCAAAACTGTGAAGTTTCAAATTTGTGGTAAGCTATCCACAGTGATTACTAGATAACAGTTCAAAGTAGCAAATTATCCCATTCAAGATTCTGGGAAGTTATCAAGTTGCAAATTATTATAGAAAGCAGAACAGATGAAGTCTCTAAGGTTAGTAATAAAATGTATTCCAGGACTAAATCTCAAAAAGAAAGGCTAAAAAGAAACAATGCACATTCTGAGAAAAAAAAAAAGGCAAATTAGAGGACTAAGAGAACAAAAATTTGAGAAATGAACACTGGAGACTAATTAATAGGTACACTTAGATAGCAGAGAATAAGGATATAGTTAAGAGGCTCTTTTTTTGTTGTTTTTGCGACAGAGCCTCAAGCTGTCCTCCTGGGTAGAGTACCGTGGCATCACAGCTCACAGCAACCTCCAACTCTTGGGCTCAAGTGAGTCTCCTGCCTCAGCCTCCCAAGTAGCTGGGACCACATGCGCCCGCCACAATGCCCGGCTATTTTTTTTTTTTTTTTGGTTGCAGGCGTCATTGTTGTTTGGCGGGCCCGGGCTGGATTCAAACCCACCACCTTAGGTGTATGTGGCTGGCACCTTAGCCACTTGAGCCACAGGCACCGAGCCAAGAGGCTCGAATAAGGCGGCGTCCATAACTCAGTTGGTAGGGCACTGGCCACACATGCACCAGGGCTGATGAGTTCGAACCCAGCCCTGGCCTGCTAAAAAAAAATAGCCGGGTGTTGTGGCAGGTGCCTATAGTTCCAGCTACTTTGGGAGGCTGAGGGAAGAGAATCACTTATGTCCAAGTTTGAGGTTGCTGTGAGCTGTGATGCCATAGCACTCTACCAAGGGCAACAAAGTGAGACTGTCTCAAATGAAGTTATTTAACTTTCTGGAGGCTTATAAGTTTCCATTATCTAAAATTGTGAAAGAAGCAGTACTTCAGTATGTTGAGGAAGCAATCTACCATACTTTTCAAAAGTCCCTTGATCTATAAATCCAATGTATGTAGATTATGTACATTTTAAAATGTTTTCTGTTATGTATGTCATGAACTCGACTTAAGACTGGCAAAATCCTAAATTCTACAACACGAAGCAAATCTATCCAATAAAAGTAAGCATATTATTTGGGCGGTGCCTGTGGCTCAGTGGGTAGGGCCCCATATACCCATATAGGTTCAAACCCGGCCCCAGCCAAACTGCAACAAAAAAATAGTTGGGCGCTGTGGTGGCCCCTGTAGTCCCAGCTACTTGGGAGGCTGAGGCAAGAGAATTGCCTAAGCTCAAGAGTTGGAAGTTGCTGTGAGCTGTGTGATGCCATGGCACTCTACCAAGGACAACAAAGTGAGACTCTGTCTCTACCAAAAAAAAAAAAAAAAAAAAAAACCAAAACAGTAAGTATATTATTCTAGATAATGGATCCTTTAAAATGTAAGCAGAAATAACAATAGATCCAAAAAAACTATTATAATAGTACCATTTTTAAAAAGGAAAAGTGGCTTATTTAGAATATAATGGATTTTTAAGACTATAGATTATAAACAGAGGAACTAAGACATAAAGGTCAAAACTTGTTGAGGATTATAAGACTAGTGATAGAGATGTGCTAGAGCTAAGGATTCCTGTCCCTGGTGTAGTGCTGCATCCCTCAACTTTGCTTCTGTAGCAAGTCTTCCCAAACACCTACAACCCACCCAACATACGGAATACAAGTCACCATCGTACTTCCCTAAGGAGAAAATTTTAGAAATCCTTCCAAGCAAGAACTTGATTTTGCCTTTCTCTTTGGAACAAAGACAGTACCTTGCAGTTCTAAATGGGCAGAAAGACAAATAAAAACTTCGGCATGCTTAAACAAGCTATAACAACAGGTAATCCTCACTGCCACTTGAAACTCCCCTACAACTTATATCAAAGGACTACAAAGGAAGACCGGGATTCCCACTCTTTCAAAAGCTGAAATGATGGCCAATTTACCTTCCATTCACTCCACCTCAGCTGAGGATACAGAGTAGTGCCTCACCACAAAAACTTTAGTGGCACCTAACAAAGCAGAGAACCACCTGTGAGGCATTATGGATGAGAAAATTATGGTCAGAAAGTCAGACCCACAGGTCATCAAGGCCCGTACCTTATAACAGCTTAGAATGTAAAGGATTTTAATCACAGAACACTTTTTTCAGTCTCAAAACTATATAACGGGTTTAACACTGAACCATTTCATAATTCCTTCATGAATGTTAATTTTCTCCCTGCTACTTTACAAACTCTTTGAAGTTAATAATCATGTCCTCTACCTTCTGCATTCCCATGGTCTCTATACATTCTAGTCACAGGGTAAATACTAAATATATACATATTAATTCACTTACAGCACCTACCACAAACCAATGAAATCCAAGCAATTATGGGGATGTGAGATTTTCTAATAAGGAAAAAATATAAAAATCCCCCACCCCGGTGCTGTACTTTCAAGAATCGTATTGTGGCAAAAGCAGCAAAAAGTTAAGTTGGGCTTCCTAGACCCTTCTTTGCCCCAGCTTTACAGAGTATCCTTAGTTGCAGTGTGTCAAACTCAGGTTATCTATTTGCAAAGTAAGGACCAAAATATCTCAGTGCAATTACAAGTTATAAATACTTCCCATAAAAAGAACTAAATGGGAATTCTTTACAATAAATAATTTCTCAAAATTCTCATTAAAAAACTTAAGAAAAAGGTAAATAAACCAAACATCTTTGTAGAAAAGTTGTATTTACAACTCCACTCAAAAGCAGTTTTTAAAAGCAAACACAATATAATACTGAAGTTGAAAAATCTATGCTCATCCAAAGCTGCCAGGTCTAATAAATTATTAACAGAATACTGCATCAAAAATAAGGCAACAACCTGAAAAATACCATTAAAGATTTCCACTCCCACAACTAGACAGAACAAATCTATCTAGCAGCAAATGATATTTCACTCAGTTTCAGCATGTTTGAAATCCTTAAGGACAGAAGTGATAAAATGTGATCTTCGTTCTTCATGAGACTCAGAACACTTGAAGGAGAATCATTTCTAAAGCACAAAGAGGTAAAGAGGTATAATCTTTCAAAAAGATAGTGTTCAAAATTCAAGAATGAAATGTCAATACACAAATGGGCATTAGGTGAATTTACGTAATACAGTGAAAGCAAATTAATTTATTTAGTATTTTTTCCATTCCATATCATCAGGAGGGTTGATTTCAACTTTTCTTTTACCTACATCAGACCAGTTGGTACTCAAAACTGTACCACCAGACTCCATCTGCAATAAAAAATAAAAATAGATTAATTTCTGGACTATAGAATATTTTCCTAAAATGCATAAGCACAGTCTCAAATAGACCATTACATGTAGCTCAATGTAAACTCCACATAATGCGTGTATTATGTATATTATATTCGTAGTAAAAGAGATTACACACACAAAAAATATATAGCTCAATATAAAACTAAGAACAGTATTTTTATTTAATCTTAGGCTTTCCAAAGTCCCATAAAATCTGGAAAGGAAACTTTAGTTAAGAACACTATGTTCAATAAGAATAAAAAAAAAAAAAAACAACAACATTGTGTTCACATATACTGCCATATAAAGCATACTTCTCTAATAATCTCTAATAATCAACATAAAGATACATGTGGAAAACTATCTTCAAGTGAAAATTAGCTCCCCCCAAAAATGATTGTTATAATCTCTTTTGCTGAAGACAGTAAAGATAAAATAAACTTCCTATACCAGCTGAATAGAATGTTCAAGGCCTCTACTTTATGTTCCCTCTGTGCTAAACACATGCAAGCTCCCTTTGAAATTAAAGAAAGTACATACATATGAGTACCACAAAGTCAGTGTCTCAGTGAAAAACTAATTACCTATTTACTATCTACTTTTATACCACTTACCAAAAACCCTAGCATATACATAGAGTGCCAAAAAAATGTATACATATTTTAAGGAAAAAAACTGTACTAAAATTATAATACTCAAGTCATGTTTGATTTCTGCAAAGATACAGGATAACAAATGTTATTAGTATATATTGTGTATTACAGTTTTAGTAGTTTTTTTCTTTCTTAAAATATGTATACTTGTTTTTAGCCCCCCTTATATTTACAAAAAACTGCTGTGCATTTGTTGTTGTAATGCAATAAATATTCGTTGACTTGGATGACAGCAAACAACAGTGTGAATTATTAAAATCCAAATAATCAGTTTTGTTACTGGCAAATGTATAAAGTTACATACCCTACTATTACATCAGAATTTTTTTTTTTTTTTTTTTTTGAGACGGAGCCTCAAGCTATCCCCCTGGGTAGAGTGCCATGGCATCACAGCTCATAGCAACCTCCAACTCCTGGGCTCAAGCGAGTCTCCTGCCTCAGCCTCCCAAGTAGCTGGGACC
>CAUYQV010194995.1:0-10361 GCA_963574575.1 Galagoides demidoff
GCCGGCATCCCAACAGGGCACAGGCCCACGGGTCCCTCACCGGCATCCCAACAGGGCACAGGCCCACGGGTCCCTCACCGGCATCCCAACAGGGCACAGGCCCACGGGTCCCTCACCGGCATCCCAACAGGGCACAGGCCCACGGCTCCCTCACCGGCATCCCAACAGGGCACAGGCCCACGGGTCCCTCACCGGCATCCCAACAGGGCACAGGCCCACGGGTCCCTCACCGGCATCCCAACAGGGCACAGGCCCACGGGTCCCTCACCAGCATCCCAACAAGGCACAGGCCCACGGGTCCCTCCCTGGCACCCCAACAAGGCACGGTCACAGGTTCACTGAGAGGCTGGGCAACCTGCCCCAGGGCACGGGGCTGTCCAGGGAGGGTGAGGTCCAAACTCAACACCAGTCTCCACTCTGCTAGGACTCTTCCTGCCATGTGAGAATGCAAGAAAAAGAGCAAAGAGGAAACTGAACCCAAAAAAGCACAATTCAATTATAAAGTAAATTAAAATGTGGCATGACTTTCAGCAATTATCATAATCACATAAATGCCACTTACGGATTTGGAACTTGGATTGAACCATGGTTACAGAACAGAAAACAAGATTTTCTACTTTCATAATGAGGGGGAGGGTTGGGTAGCACCTCTGCCCCCTCTCTCTGAGGGGAGTCCAGAGCCTGGCCAGTACCCATGGGACATGGAGCAGGTGGGCCGCTCACAGCTTCTAAGGTCACCAGTCTCAGCAGCCTGACCCAGCACTGGTGCCCAGGCCCTGTCCCCTGCCCTGTGCCAGGCGGAGTGAAAGACACATCTCCTCAGTTGACCTGATCACTTCCGCAGCCATGAGACACAGTTCTAGCCAGTAAGACATAAGAGCAATATTCTGGAGGCTTCTGGAGTATCTCTGATGACAGGGACAAATATGAGGGACACTGTCTGCCCCTCTTCAGTGGTTCCTGCACACGTGACACCAGGAGTGGCAGCGGCCCCATTGCCACCAGGAGGGGATGGTGACGAGCTGTGGAGATACTGACCTGGAGCCCTGACGCGGCTGAGCTCTGACAGCGCCAGCAGAGCCTACCTTGGGGCACTTATTATGTAACAAGTAAGTGAATAAACCTACTGTTGTTTAAGACACTGCACATCATGTTTTCCATTATTCTCAGCCAAAAGCATTCCTAAAGGTCACAAGAAAAGAAGGGAAGGTAGGGGAAATTTAAGTGAACTAAATCCTCTATGTGAACTACAAGTCAACAGATACTGTCAAAAGTTTACAAATCAAAAACAGCGCTGGCAGTGTTTAGAATCGGTAAGTGCGCAGAGGTTCCCTCTATGCCCCACACCCACCCTCCCTTCTCGTGGCTGTGGCCAAGCACTCGGCTCCCATGGAGAATGAAGTCTGCAGCCTCCCTGTCACAGGCGGTGGTTGTCCAAAAGGAAGAGCCGTGGTGGCTCTGGGCACCTCCCCCAGGAGCCCACAAGCACACGCCCACCTGTGGGTGAGTTCACGTGCGGCGAGCCCAGGGCAGAGCAAGCCCTCAGCAAGTCACTGCAGCCGGCCGCCCTGACAGCCCAGGTGCACCCTGATGTGGGAAGCGGCCCTTCCTCTTGCTTAAGCCCCTACTATGTAGTGTCTAGGTGACTTGCAGCTGATCCTGATACTAATTAATGCAGAAGTACAATCATCTAAAACTCATCAAGAGTGACACCCCTAAGGAGGACGAGGGCCTCCTAAATCACGTGGCTCATCCTTGATAGCATCACTAGCTAGAACAGCGGTTCTCAACCTGTGGGTCACAACCCCAAGGGGGTCTCCTGCATATCAGATATTTACATTACAATTCATAACAGTAGCAAAATTACAGTTATGAAATAGCAACAAAAATAATTTTATGGTTGGGGGGGTCACCATAACATGAGGAACTGAATTAAAGGGTCGCAGCATTAGGAAGGTTGAGAACCACTGCTCTAAGGAGACATTGTACGTTTATTCTTTTAAATGTGGCCAATGTACCTGGCCCTCTCATGATGACATGAACACACAGAGACACAGATAAACCACCCAGTACAGCTCAGTCCATGCCCAGATGGTCACACACATGACATCAGAGCAAAGAAAGGCAGCCAGTGGCCAGCCGCAGCCATCAGCAGCCTGGGCATGGCCATAGTGGGTTTAAGAAGGTGAGTCATCAGGCCACAGTAGAGTTAAGAAGATGCGTCACCAGGCCAGTGGGGACTTCAGCACCAAGGTCCCCTGCAGAAGGAATGCGTCCACAAGAGGGCACTCCTGCACCTCTCCAAGTCCCTGCATGGAACTCAGGAAACACTGAAAAGCAGTAAATTCAAGTTTTCCTGAACCTGCAAATGAATCTTCTAATTTCTTTCTTTTTACACGCCCATCATAAAGGTCTCTTGATTCTTTAGTTAAATTTAGTCATGGTCAGAGCATGAAACAGGTAAAAAAAATTACCAATCAATTCCTAAAAACTTCTGGTATTTATGATTTTATACCTGAAAATCAATTTTTGTTGAATTTTCTTCTATTCAAGCCATAGTTTTGTGGCTGTTTGCCATGTTGGAAACTTAAAGCCACAAAACACACAAATTGACAATCTAACCACTTTTTAAAAATTTTTCAAACTTGATGCTTTATTTTCATCATTTCTGTTTAAATGGGAAAAAAATCCCAAATCTCCTGTGTTCTATATCTATCAGCTTCCCCCAGACACTGTGGACACCGGCTGGAGGTAGCTTTCCTCTGTGACCAGGCCCATGGAAGTCTGCTCTGGTGTGGCGACCCTCTCTGGGCATGGGGCCCCCCAGATATGGTGACCCCTCTCTGGGTATAGGCTCCTCCACTGTGGTGATCCCCTCTAGATGTGGGAGCTCTCTCTGGGTGTGACGACTGTCCTCTGGATGTGGGAACCTCAGGTGTGAGGACCCCCTCTGGGTGTGGAGACCCCCAGGTGTGGGGACCTTCTCTGGTGTGAGGACTCTCACCCATGGGGACTCCCTCTGGGGATAATGACCCCTAGGTGTGGTGACCTCTAGCGTGTGGGGGCCCCCAGGTGTGAGGATCTCCTCTGGGTATGAGGACCATCACCCATGGGGACTCCCTCTGGGTATGACGACCCTTAGGTGTGGTGACCCCCTCTGGGTGTGAGGACCCCTAGGTGTGACGACCTCCTCTGGGTGTGAGGACCCCCAGGTGTGGGGACCCCCTCTGGTATGATCTTCTGCCCCTCATGGCAAATGCCACCTGGCAGTGGCAGCTCTCCTGCCCTCTCCTCCACCAGCTGTCACCACAGGGTTGTCTGTCCTAGCTGCGTCCCCAGGCTCCACCAGACCCATAGGGCAGCACACCATTTTCAGATACAGAAATGGAGGGGCCCAGGATGTCAGACCCATCCCTCCTGAGCACTGCCCCAGGCCTATGTGACAAATACAAGACTAGGACCCCACAGCCCACAGGAGCTGCACTTGTCTGTGCCACTGTATGCTGTCCCCCCACATCTAATGTCCGCAGCCTCTCCCCATGCCTCAGGGGGGTTACAGGATGCCAGGCCCGAGGAGAACAGAGTCAAGGCCCATCCATGTCTGCAGAACACGCTGAAGACTGACATGTGATTGTGCCCCTCGGTCCCTCAGACACAGGAGTGTGCAGGAAGCCAGAGCCAGGACAGCCGGGACAGGGAGAGTTGGAAAGCAAGAGAGAAAGTGAACAGGCTTTGGCCTCCTGCCAGCTTGGGGGTGGGACCGGCCACTCTGTACTCGGGCCAAGGGCCTCCGTGGCATGCTGGGGAGACCCCAGGCCCCAGCCTAGTGCTCCCTCATTCCACTGCCACTGGGGCCTCTCAAAGTAAAGAGTCTTTGGACAAAAGACAGTGCTCAGCCTCCCCCTACCCTAAGGAGCCATGGGGGCCACCTCTGACCGTGCTCCTGACCTCCAGTATGCTCAAGCTTTTCTGCAGTTTGTCTAATAAACTCGGGGACGGGCAGGGCAGGTTCACTCTCGTACTCTGGCTCCCTCCTTAGGACTTTCTGCTATTGCTCTAAGTTAGCTGCTGCTGCTTCGAGGCTCTCTGCCTCACTAGGAGCTACTTTGGGTTACTCAGTTGGAGATTACCTGTCACTTTCTCTACCTATTTATGGCTGCCTGTCCCCCAGGGTCCACATCACATCACAGGGACCTCAGAAGCAGCAGAGAGCAGACAGTGGCTTTATTCCAGTGGCCATCAACACACCAACCCATGAGCCCTCTGCCCAGATGCACAAAGCAGGGGTCACTCCTCCCTGGGTGTTGGAACGCAGCAGTGGCCAATCCCCTTTGGGATCTGGAAACTCTGGAGACCTTCCAATTCCAGAGTGGGCAGAAGAAGGCCCCCAGACCAGGCCCCGCAGTGCGGCCTGGGAGCGGGTCTGCATCCTTCTGCATCTTGGGCTTTGTGGGCAACAGACAAGTCTCCTCTGCACATTCTTTTGTTTGTTTGTTTTACAACTGCTTAAAAATGTCAGAGCCATTCCTAGCTCTCAGGTCCAGAACATGCTCACCCTGCCTTAGGGAAGGCTCTGCCCAAACTGTGGGCTCACCGCCTCAGGGGCATGCGTGGCCAGTGCTCAGGGCCCGCCACATCTGTGGCTCCCCCTGTGGCCTTCACAGCAAGACCTACTCATCCCTGTACCCTCCTCACTCTTGGGTTCCAGCCCCCAAGGAGGTCCTTGAGGTTTGCTCAGCATGTGAGCACGTGCTTCTCAGCCATTTAGAGTCCACTTCTGTGCAAGTGTCTGTCCCACACCCACTGTCCTGCCTTGAGCCCCTGGGAGACTTCATGCATTATGGGCTCTGGAGACCAGGCCAGGCCTCTGTCTGGCAGATGCCCCTCCAGGAACCCCCCTTCACCAAGTGCACTGTCAGGCACAGGTATGACAAATCCTTCTCCTGGTCTGTGTGGAGCTGGCATCCTACCCCCAGTGCACACGCCTTGTAAAATCCCTTCCTGTGCAGAAGGTTGGGGCAGGGGGACCTGGTGGACACTGGGGCTGTTCTGCCACATAACGGAAAGGGGAAGGGATTGTATAGATTGTACAGTTAAGGTCCTTCATCAGTTGACTTTGAGTTCATTGAGAGGGAGACTGTCCTAGTGGGTCTGACCAGGTGAGCCTCTGCAGGACAGGAAAAGTTGGGAGAGGTGGACAGCGGAGAAGACTCTGCCCGCAGGCCTTGAGAAGCAAACTGCCATGTTGTAGAGAAGGCCATGGGGCAGGAGCTGTAGGCATGTGCAGAGGGCACACACAGGTCAGAGCCTCCACTGCTGACATGTCAAAGAACAGAATCAGGGCCTGGCGATCTGGACCTGAGCTGAGCCCTGAGACAACTGACCAGTCCTACCAGGGAGATGAGTACGGATCACCAGGACTGTGGGCCAGAAGCACATGACTGTGGAAACCAATGATCCACAATCTAGGAGACAGGAAGTGAGCAGGACTTGAGGAGCTGGCCAGGACGCGCTAGCTGTGGCCCTGCCTCCTGTAGTACCATCATTTTCTAGTGTGCACAAGGACACCTTCCACTTCTCCTTTACCCCTCTCTAGCCCTCAATCTGTAAGTCTCCGCCTGGCAGTGAGTCACTGCTTCCATGGCATCATCCTCTCCCAACCTTCCAAAATTCTGGACAGACACAACATGCTAAGACTATACTGACACGCAGTTTACTGCACAGCTTTGGGGAGAATCTGGCATTTTACTTGGACATAACTGGACAAAAAGACTGTGTAACCAAACCCACATCTGGAGTGTTGCTCTTGAAAACGAATCCCCTCCCCACTGCGGCCGTCCAGTCTGGGCCACACATGCAGCCACACCTGCTGAGCACCGGGGACCTGGGCCTGTTCTGCAGATTTATTTCTTTTAGCATTTTTGTATTTTTCCAAATTAATATGAGAGTACGATTTTTAGGTTACATTGTTATCACTTCTGGGTAAAGTTCCATTTGTAGAAGAGCCCCTCACCCAGGGTTGTGTCTGCTCGGGAGACTCTGATGGCCTCAACATTGAGAGGTTCATCCACAAGTGTGGAGACTGTGGGCAGAACCTGGTGGGGAGGCATTTCTCGGGTCTGGCTCCCCAGTTACGGCATAGAAGAACAAATAGGAAGAATTTTAAAACTCTGGGGAATGACAGAGCCTGCTAGAAAAGCCATCCTAGTTCCTCTCAAGGCTTCAGACGCACACAAACTCGGCCTTGGCGGCTGTTCCCACCTGCTGAGAAGGACGCCAGATGCAGATGTGCGCTAACATCTCTCAAGCTGAAGCAAGTGAATCAGGAGAAACACCACAAGACGAGCCTTCTCGTGACTCACACCAGAATATATTGAAAGGAACTTCTCATTTTCAGCCAAAGTTTTATCTTATTTCAGTAATCTTCTGGAATACTCACATACGAAGGCATCACCTTTGCTCAATAGATTATTCTAGCTAATAAATCACTCTAAAGAGGAAAATACATCAACTTTTTGCCACGATTTTGAGGATTTAAAATTCAGTGCCACTGTAACAATCCACCTTACTTAACAACCTCTGTTGGTCTGACAGTTCTCCCAGACTGCTCACCTCCACGACCCTCACACCTCAAAGGAGCCCTGCCCAAGGCCACGGAGTTACTCACCAGGACCCCACCAGACAGGAGGACAGCAGGCAGCACAGGACCCCCCAGGGAGAGTGCCCAGATTGCTGTATAAGCCTTGAATGACAGCCTCCTGAAAAGCACAGGCCCCTCAAGACACAGCTGCTTCTTAGCACTGGGCTCCATGCTACTGCTCCTCCTGCTCCAGCCTATCCAGGGGCTGGGCCAGGGCAGCAGTAGTGCCCAGAGGGGGCAGTGGGTGTGACCTCAGTGTTTACAGTGACATAAGAAGTATTATGAACTTCTAATTTCACTTTACATTATTAATATATTTTGGCATGATACTGCTTTATATGAGGTCAATTACGTTTACAAAATCATCCTAGAAAAAGTGCCACATACCTCATTGCTGAATATCATTATGGTCACCAGATGGCCAAGGAGAGGCCACCCGCAAGGTCGCCGTGGTGATGTGCAGCACTCTTTCCAGGGTGAGTTCACAAACTGTCCAACCTTGTACACGTCTATAATCACATATAAGGTAGTATCTTCTATGACATTCATTTTAAAATGAAAAGGGGAGGGAATACTTGTTATAAAGAGAATGTCTGGTACATGGTGGCAACGAGTCAGATGAGAACAGCTTCTCGATTTCAACCGGGGCCAGGTCTCTTTGGGGCCTTTTCAACATTTGACTGCTGAGCAGTATCTACAGAGCAGTATCTAGAATTCTACCGAGCCCACCCAGGATGCTGCAGACTCAGGAGATAATCTCATGTGTCAAGACACAAGGAACAACTTTAGTCTCTTCAAGGAGTAAGAACAGCAAAAACAGCCAGCCTGCCTGAAACTAAAAATAAAGCCCCACACCTACAGTGCTAACTGCAGTCTCACTGCACAGTCAGCGCTAATGCAGGACCCAAAAAAGACGCCAGGGGAGAAGTCAGACGCATGGTGTGGCAAGGACAAGCTGCACTGCCGCTGCGAGAGATGTTGTTTTAGCCAAAATCTTTCATGTTTACTTATTTTTTGTTTCAAAACACCCTGGAAAAGGAAAATAATAATAAGCCAAACTATTTGCTGCCAAAATTAGCTTTCTTTTTATGAAAGAAAATAAATACAAAATTTCTATTCTATAGCTAACGTTTATGAACACAAAATCAGTAGGAGGAGAGATGACTCATAATGTAATATTGTATCATTTCCAGCCCTTTAGTTCTGCTTTCTCAGCACATGTGTTAGAAACCTCCTTCTGGCCTGATTATTTTTCCTATGCCTTTAAGAACAATTTATTTGTGCAGAGGATTATAAATAACTTATTCCTCCAATGCATGCTTACAGTATATAAAAATACTTGCTATTCACACGGACAGCATAATTAATACAATGCTTTACTTGCATGTTAAAAATAGGTGCTCATAAATGACACCTCCCTTAGCAACAGGAAGCTGTGATGTCTCTGTCAGCTGCCGTCCAGCTCGGATTTCTCACTGCCTTTCGATAACCTTTGGCTGTGGAGAAACTGATTTCCCATCACCAACTGAGCTGAAGGGCTGCAACTGAAAATAAAATTCCATCTCACAGCACGAGCAATGGTAAAGGCAACTGTGATTTTGCCCTTCCTATGCTCTGACAGCCCATGAGCAAAAAATAAAAAAGCACCAGCTGAAGACAAAACAAAACAAATTCTCACTGGGGAGTCAGGAACCTTCAACTGCTGACATTGACGGATGCAGAAATGACAAGCAGAGCCTCTCCTGGCAGAGACCCTAAACTGAGTGGTCAGATGTGGGTGCATCTCTACTCCCAAAGATAGCAACCTCCAGGGGCCTCCAGCTGAGCCTGGCTGTCCAGGCCTGTACCCCAAGAGACCTCCCCTGGCCCCAAGGCACTAAGTGCTGCCCAAGGACTCCCAAATTGGCAGCACAGCCATCCTCGCCTTCAACGTCCACCAAGCCACTCACACCTAAGCTGCCAAGTGAGCTCTGGTCTTTGCTGCACCTGGAGGCACCCAAGACCAGTAGGCACTCTATGCCCCTGGACCAGCTGGTGGGCGACCAGCAGAGGAACACACCTGAATGCTGTGAGCAGCAGCTGCCCTCTGACAGCACTCTCTTCTTCTCACTCATCCAAACCCAAGAGAAAGCATCCCTGGAAATTTAAGACTTGACTTTCTAGTCACTCTTTCTGGGGGTACTGAACCTTTTTTCTTCTCTGCTCCATATTAGGGAAAAAAGAATTGTCTTGGGCCACACATTAAATATACAAACACTTAGAAAATCTGAGGGGATGGCTCGGCGCCTGTGACTCAATCGGCTAAGGCGCCAGCCACATACACCTAAGATTGCGGGTTCGAATCCCCAGCCCGGGCCCGCCAAACAACAATGATGGCTGAAACCAAAAAATGGCCCGGTGTTGTGGCGGGGGGCCTGTGGTCCCAGCTACTTGGGAGGCGGAGGCAGGAGACTCGCTTGAGCCCAGGAGTTGGAGGTTGCTATGAGCTGTGATGCCATGGCACTCTATCCATGGAGCTTGAGGCTCCATCTCAAAAAAAAAAAAGATACCTTACAACACAATTATCTCACCTGGTCAGAGAGTTGACTATGTTAACTCATCTCTCAGAATTATTCAAGGGAAACAACCAATCTCATAACACAAAAAAGGCCTAAAAGGATATAAAAAATGAACTCACACAAAACCAAACACTAGATGTAAAACATGCTCAGCAGACAGCATCACCCACCTCATCATGTCTACCGAGTGCCTACTATGTGCCAGAGACCAGGGCTGACGTGGAGAAGTTTAAATCTCCTGTGTGTACAGAACACATTATCATATGTGAGAAACAACCCTGAAAACCCTGAAAATGTGGTCCTCGTGACAACTCTTTGAGAAAGGTAGGGCAGGAATGATAAACCCCCAGGGTCAAACACAGAACAGGCTCTAAGAGATTCAGTGATTTCACCAAGGTCCCACTGCTGCTTAGTAGAATAGAGTGGGTTATTTCCATGTCTGCAAACCCCACTCAACATGCTTATAGTCCAGTTGTAGAGGTAGAATACAAACATACATGAAGAAGCAACAATTTGCATACAGCAGGTGCTTGATTAAGGCCCATCAGCTGTGGTGGTGACAAAGATGGAGGTGATGATGGCAGTGACAATGACAAAGGTGATGTGGTAACAATGGGAGAACACAGGGCACAGTGTGTGCAATAGAGCAGGCAGAGTGAGGAATGCTAAGGAACTCACCTGAGTCCTCTCCATACCAATCCGTCGGAACATCCATCATGGAACCCCTGGCCACTCCCGTACCCTCTGGTCTTCCTTCCAGACTCCGAGAAAACTGATGGTCCCCATCGTCTTTGCTCTGGACGGCACTGTTGCGCAAAAGCACCTCCAGGAATTGCTTCACGTGGTAGTTACTGTAAGCCAAGTCGACGGCTTGACCGCTGGGCAAGCCCTCCTCCACGTGGGCCAGACTCAGCGGGGCAGCAAAACGCCGCCGCAGTTCACCAGCTTCCACCTCAACCTCGTCAGCATCGAATTCCACCTTGGGCTCTACCCGTTTGGGCACAGTAAAGAGATCGCTGTCCATGGAGCCACTGCCCTGGCTGTCTTTCACCACCAGTTCCAAGGGGTGTCCATCTCCGCAGTCACCACAAGGGGACTCTCTTGAGCAGCCCACGCGCTCTTCTCCCTGGGCTGGAGAGACCAAGCTCTTGGTACCGCAGAAG
>CAUYQV010194998.1:0-15900 GCA_963574575.1 Galagoides demidoff
TGTTGTGGCAGGCGCCTGTAGTCCCAGCTACTTGGGAGGCTGAGGCAGGAGACTGGCTTGAGCCCAGGAGTTGGAGGTTGCTGTGAGCTGTGATGCCATAGCACTCTACCCAAGGGGATAGCTTGAGCCTCCATCTAAAAAAATAAATAAAAATAAATAAAAATAAAAAAAAACAAAGACCCTGTTTCCAAATACAGTCACATTCTAATGTACATGAATTTGGTCACATGGTTCCAGCATGTGAATTTATGAAAACATAATTCAGCCAATAACAAAGCTTAATTACAATACGAGTAGTTAAATAATAAGGTGAGAAATTTCAGCAAAAATCACACTGAACAAAGGACAGTGTGATTCTGGAAGATAGTAAGCACTTCAAGGCAAAGACAATAGCAGTATTTTATTTTTCCCTTACTCCCCCCAAAACCATTTTGTATAAAATAGAACTCAGGTGGGCAGTACCACTTGTTCTGTTTTCTGAAATATTATTCTTCTCTTAACCTAAAGAGAAAAATGATCTTTTGTTTAACAGTGTCACTTCTAGGAAGAGAGCCAGGGTTTAAGTTACCTTTTCATTGAGATTTATGTTGTCGTTTTGATATCTCAATCATTTGACCATGGCTTATTTTGTGATTAACATTCAGATACCAAGGTTCTGCTCACCATAATTGTACCTGGAAGTGACTGAAGATGTTATTATGATCCCAAGAGTTTATTTGTTGGAGTCCATTCCAAGAATTGTTTGCAGGTGGAAGGAAATAAAATATTTGGTGTTCCTCACTGCTCAAATTAGAATGTGGAGAACTGAGCTCAGCATTGAACAGAATCAATAAACGTAACAAATCAACCAGCCACTCTTTGATTTATGCATCCAACAATTTAATCAGTCAAATGAATGTTGTTAAATGTAAATCAGCGAAGGATTTGTTGAACATGTATGATTTGCCAAAATTATGCTCAGCTCCATGGGGAATGCAAGATCTAAATGAAAGGATTTCTCTAGCAAGAAATTTATAATTTTCTCTAGTGGTCAGAATGGGAGCAAAAAAAGAAAAAAAAAAAAAGAAATTTATAATTAAAGTGAGAGGTAAAACTACCAAACCTAAGCTAGAGACTAGTTCATGATTAATTGCATGGTAGCAATGATAAAGAGAGTGGGAATAATCAGTAAAGGTTTCATAGAGGGAGCAATATGTGACTAGAACCTTAGATGATGATTAGAATTTGACAAGATAGAGAACAGCGGGAGGGACATTCTCGGTGAGAATGATGTCATTGTAGAATGGGGAGGTAGAACTTTAGTGCAGGGAGAGGGAGCAGCAGTAAGATCATTAGCCTGAGTCAGAGGGTGCAGCTGAGGGAGTGTGTAAATAATGTTGGAAAGCTTGACAGCCTTAAACATCAGACTTTGACATGCAGCAATGAAGCACTAATATATATGGATCTCCTGAATGTCCTATTCCGGGGAGCTGGCGTGATGAAACGGGTGTGCCTTAGTATGGTTTTTTTCTGCTATAACAGAATATCTGAGACTGGGTAATTTATAATAAACAGAAGTTTGTTGGCTCTCTGTTCTAGAGGCTGGGAAGTCCAAGATCAAGGCGCCAGCATCTGGCAAGGGCCTTCTTGCCTAATGATCACATGGCAGAAAGCGGAAGGTCAAGAGAGCAGGAGAGGCTTGGCGCCTGTGGCTCAATTGGCTAAGGTGCCAGCCACGTACACCTAAAGTGGCGGGTTCGAGTCCCCAGCCCGGGCCTGCCAAACAACAATGATGGCTGCAACCAAAAAATGGCCGGGCGTTGTGGCGGGCGCCTGTGGTCCCAGCTACTTGGGAGATGGAGGAAGGAGACTCGCTTGAGCCCAGGAGTTGGAGATTGCTATGAGCTGTGATGCCATGGCACTCTACCCAGGGGGACAGCTTGAGGCTCCGTCTCAAAAAAAAAAAAAAAAAGAGAGCAGGAGAACAAACCTACTTTCTTTCTCATAATGGCATAAGTCTGTTCATGAGTCTTCCCTCATCCCCTCCTGACCTAACCTCCTTAGGCCCCACTTCCCAATGCTATTGCACTGGGGACTAAACTTCCAACAGATGAATTCTACATGACACATTGAAACCATAGCAACATGTTCAGGTAAGATGAGAGGAAAAGAGGCAAGGGTCTGACCAGGCAGCCTGAGGAAGTAATAGTAATGTAGGCAAGTGGTCAGCAGGTCTGAAACTCAAATCAGTAGGAATGGATGGGATATAGATAAACTATGTTGAAGGAAAAACAGGATTATGCCATAGGAGATTTACATCATTACATCTGAGTAACTTGCAAAATGGTGATGTCGTTAACAGAGAAGGGAGCAGAAGACTGAATCTTTTGTGGGGGAATAAGGCCCCGAGCATATGTCATCTGATGGAACTGTGTACAATAGCATACTCCAAGCAGGACAATCTATAGACTGTTAAAAATAAACAGTGGGGTTGGGTGAGAAAACTGACTTGGAGATATAAGCATTTCATATAGGAGCTCAAACAGGCGCGTATTCAACATGTTACTTTGTGAAGGAACACAACTTATCTGTACGTTTGAAACAACTTAGGCATTTTAGGATCAATAGAAGAGCAATGGCAACCAAAGCCATGAGAGTGGAATGAGCTTCCCCAGCCAAAGAAAGAGGAGCAAAGAAAGAATCATTTCAGAAGACTGAGGCATTGTCAGAATAGTAGCAGAAGAACCACAGGGTGAAATGTACTGAAAGCCAGGGCAGGATAGGGTTTCACAGGGTCAGGGAGTGGCAAGAGGTGAGGGACAGATGTGGGAAAGAAGGATGAATCAATAGTTTCAGATTCAGCCAAGATCGGAGCTAAGAATAGATTATTTGATGTATAAACACCATTGGTGTCCTCCAAAAGAGCTACTATCATCAAGTATCAGAAATGAAACCCAAAGACCAAGGGTTAAAAGTTTTGAATGAGGGGGTGGCACCTGTGGCTCAATGAGTAGGGCACTGGCCACATATATCGAGGTGGCAGGTTCAAACCTGGCCCCAGCCAAACTGCAACAACAACAACAACAACAACAACAAAAATAGCCAGGCATTGTAGCAAGCACCTGTGGTCCCAGCTTCTCAGGAGGCTGAGGCAAGAGAATCTCCTAAGCCCAAGAGCTGGAGGTTGCTGTGAGCTGCGATGGCACAGCACTCTACTGAGGGCAACAAAGTGAGAGTCTGTCTCTAAAAAAGGAAAAATTTATGAATGAGACAGGAACAGAAAAATGAATATACGCAAAGAAGATAGAAAGCATAAACCTTGATCATCAAGAATAGATTGAAAATGGGAATTCAGAGACCCACAGCTGTGAGCTGACATGTTGAAACCTAATTCCCAGTGCCATAATATTAAGAGGCAGGGGTTTGGGGAGATAATAAGTTTATAAGGGTGGAGCCCTCATAAATGGGATTAGTGCCCCTTTAAAGGCTTGTGGAAGACTGACAGCTCCTTCCACCGTGTGAAGACAGAGCAAGAAGGGACCACATATGAGGAACAGGCCCTCAACAGATACTGAATCTGCTGATGACCTGATCACCGACTTCCCAGCTTCCATAACTGTAAGAAATACATTTCTGTTGTTTATAGATAACCCGGTCTAAGGCATTTTGTTACAGTAGCCCAAACAGACTAAGACACCACCTTGTTTTAGGCACACACAACTGGGTCTCCCCTTTGAGAGGAGAGATTTTCACCTGGGGCTGGTAGATGCAGCATTAATCTAAGCTGGTGGCACCAAGAGTCTGACATGTGAGATTCAGACTCTGGAGGAGGACAGCTCAAGGCAACAGAAAGAATTCTAGAACTTGAGTGAGTTTAATAAGTAGTTTGAGGCCCCCAACAAATAAGAGTGATTATCTCTATGAGACAAATCCAGTAGAAGCACAAGCAGTCAGAACAGTAAGCAAATCACAGTAGGAGTCCACACTTCCCCGAGCTCAACTGTTTGTTGTGTGTGCTGCTGCTGCTTTGATGAAGGCACTTGATGATGTCCTTGAGTGGTCTAACAGCTGACACTTGAAGTCAACCCATGCAGTTTCCCCAAAATTATTTAATTAAGGTTAATAAAGTGGTTTCATCTTATATGCCAACTCTGACAAGTTGGTTGTGGCTGCCAACTACTCAGGTTTAAGAAAGATTGGGAGGGACCTTTCCAATAGCCAGTTTCACCCTCCTGGTGTTGTAGGGGGAGGTGGCAGCATTGATGGCTCCCATCATCTATCTTCCACTAAATGATTATCTCTCTCAATAGAAAATGCACTTTGGAATTTTCTCTTTATCCTTTCTGCACATTAAGTTTAGTTGAAGCAAAAAATAGGAAATTTTGAAGCAACAAATAGGAAAGAGTCTAGAAATGAAATTGGGAATACACAGGGAGTAATAGGTGGGTGGATCAGAGGGAGAGAGACAAGGAGGGACAGAAATATAGAAGGAACAGGAAAATGGGTCTCTGTTCTCCTCCCACTTTTCCTCCCCCCATGAATCTTTCCTTCCTTTTTCCTCTTCTGATGCTAGATTTGACAGTCTGGGGTCTGTAAGTCATGTACCAAATGATCTTCCAGTGATTCTGTGATTCCTAAGAACTTTTTAAGTCTCAGATGACACCAAGTCACAGGAAAACTGCATTAAGAATTCCTGTACTCAGCAACTACAATCCCCTGAAGTCTTAGATGTCTAAAATGTGTACCTTCCGTAGATACTGGAGAAGCCAGCAATTTAATCATGTGTGTCATCAAAGCCAGTCCACGATCTTCATTTAAACTTTAGCCTTGGTCCTTGAAAATGCCTGGGCTTACACACCCAGCTAGAGCTATGAAATATTTATTTAACCTTCAAGGCTAGGACTTGGCTGCAAATGGGCTAATTTAAAAGTGTACAGCCATCAGCAGTGGCCCTTTTAGTTTAATTCAGTGTCACAAACACTATTCTGGCCAGAAATGCTACAAATTCAAAACTGCTTCTCGTCTTGATATCTTAATGTAAATTATTTATATCCTCATACCCTGGCAACAACGAGGAGGATAGAATGAATCAGCTATTTTCTTTGCAAAGCTCTGCAGAGAACAAAAAGCACTGGCATGGCAGAGGTGAGGAAGAAATGCATATATTCTTTACTACAGTACTTACTTTAAAACCACATTGGCGTACCCATTTCTGGTATATTTTTTTAAGATCACAGTCCAGGGATAGGTGTCCTAATTAAGCAACAGTTTGTGCAAGGCAGCTGAACTCTTCTGTGGCTTCAAAAAACACCCTCCCCTCTCTCACCTAATGGGCACCATGCAATGATACCTTTCAAAACTACTAAGAGTAGAGTCCAAATGTCTTACCACGACAAATAAGTAAGTGAGGTGATGGTTAGGTTAATCATTTTGATGTTAGCATTCCACATTGTATGTCAAACCAGCACATTGTACCTCATAAATGCATTAATGGATACAGTTATGATTCAATTTGAAAAGACTGAAAAATAAAATAAAATTTTAAAAAAGAAACAAAATGATATGCCAGTGTACATCAGAACAAGTTGTTCACCAAATATAGCTTCTGTCCCGATGATGCCACATTTTGAGCGTGGCCTTATCTTTAATGCAAATCTCTGGGATCTAGGCTCCTTTCATCCACAGGGCCAAATAGGGTAAAAAGATGTAATGGAACCAAAAAAATATCCAGTAGGCTTTAGAAGAAATGAAGTATTTATTATAGACGACTGGGGTCTGGCTTATTTGCATATGAAAACCTTATTCTGGGGCTATCATAATAATAGTTTTCTGTGATGCTGAAGCTGAATTCATTTAGGGTTCTTTGAGGCCTTGACCAAGGATACCCTGAGAAATTCCCTTAGCTAACATCAGGACATGGCAGAGAATTCACCTTAGCCTCATGGAAGTCTGGGGACACACATCCCTTCCAAGAAGGAGAGAACAAGTGATAATAGATTCCAAAGAGAGGCCCTTCTCACGCTATTTAGATCAAGTTCTTTTCTTTTTTTCTTTTTTGAGACAAAGTCTTACTTGGTCACCCTCTGTAGAGTGTCATGGCATCTTAGCTCACAGCAACCTCAAACTCTTGGGCTCAAGTCATTCTCTTGGCTCAGGCTCCCAAGTAGCCAGGACTACAGGAGCCTGCCACAATGCCCAGCTGTTTTTTAGAGACAAAGTCTCTCTCTAGCTCAGGCTGGTTTCAAACTTGTGAGCTCAAGTAATCCACCCTCCTCAGCCTCTCAGAGTGCTGGGATTATAGGCATGAGCCCAGCCCTAAACCAATTTCTATGGGAACACAAAGCCACCAAGAAGACCTTTGTTGTTTGAAGACTTTTACTCACAAATTCATTATCGAACACCCTTCCTCGGCCTGCTATGTGGCAGACACTGGTGTGAGGACTCAAAGAAGCATCAGGAAGACATGGCCTCCGTGTGAGCCCACAGCCTAATGAGACAAACCCTGAGAGAGGGGATTATTAAACACTGCAGCAAGTGCCCTGATACACAGAAGGTGCCCGGGAACCTGTGTGCAGGGGCGTCCAACCCAGCTGAGGGGCCGGCGAGGACTCCCCACCAGGGAGGCTGCCTGAGATGAGTCTTGATTTTAATGTGATTTTTTGTTTTCTTTTGAGTTCTAAGAATGATCCATTCATCATCAAAAACTTGGAAAATACAGACTAGCATGACAAAAGTTTAAAAAGACTCCCACCTAGAGAATCACCGCATTTGCTATAAATCCTTTTGTTCCCCTATGCACTGAGGATGTATTGAGGTCTTACAGCCAGAGAGAACAATGACACTTCCTTTTATTCGTGGTGAAGCAAATGGAATCCTGCACAAAGGGCTGGGATATGGGGACATTGGGGATAATTTGCTATGTGGCTTTAGGCCAGTCATTGAATGAAGTTGGCTTCAGCTCTATCATCTGTCCCCGGTCTCTGAGTTTAAGATCTCTGTTTAAGGGGATCTTCAGATGGGTCCTAGAGGTCAAGCAAGGTCGCTCCCTTTAAAAGCCACATTGTTCAGGTGAAAAGAGACTTACCATTCAATATCTGTACATGACACAGTTAAGACGCAGGGACATGATATATAGAACATGAGCGGGACTGTGCTTTATTTAACAGTTTCTCTTTGACTTAAGACTCCTCCGTAAATAGGGGCCCAGGGAACGTGCTGCTTAATATAGAAATGAACCACTTTGATGTACAGGTGAGTTAACTTCTGAGGGGGAGCTCTGAATTGCACTCTGAACAAAAGCTGCGGCTTCAGCAGCCTACCGTCTCCCTGACAACCCCGCCCTGCTGCAGCGAGGAGTCCGATGCCATTAGCATTCAGTATCAAATCTCCTGCAGACCGAGGCTCACACATTGCAGTGGCCACTTTGAAACTGCAATTTGTTAAAAGGAATTGACTCTGGCTTGAAGAAGGTGACGGATCACAGGAGCTTTTAGCTAATTGCATTTATCACCCCCTACCTCATTCTTAGCAGATAATAAGTAGTGAAAAAAAAAAAAAGAGTGAAGGTTCACGGACACATTCCTGTTAGCCCTTTGCTTCAAACCCTGTGGCTGCGGGGATAGATGAAAGGCTACAAGTTCATAAGACCTGGGACTGCAAGCCTAGGCTGATATCTGGGTTTCTGCTTTGGTTTCCTGCAAGCTTAAGCTTCATGATCAATAACCTCTCTCCCTTTATTTTCAGTACTTATAAAGAGAAGTGATGAGTCTTTGATGTTTGGAAGCCTGAGTTGAAACAGCATGAAGCCACAGGCTTCTAGGTAATTTGAGCAGTGTTGATGAATCAGCCTAAACAATGTTGTTCGTAGCCCCCAAGTTCCTTGGGAAATGGGACAATCAAATATGGCTGCCTGTGGTTCATTCATCTGCCCCAGTGATGCTGCAGAAAAGCTCTTTAGAAGGTTTCCTGGTTACAAATGTAGATGGTTTCTCTCTGCGCTCAGTTGAATCTGGAAACCCCAGCAGGGGACTCTAATCTCCAGCAAATATGCTATTTTTGACAATTACTTCCACCAAAGAATGTGAGTTTTTTTCTTAATCCTAATGGAATTCGCCCTCTTTTACAAATATTGCTTTTAAAGGAGGATAGCCCTCTCTCCAAGTAAGCAGCTGTAGGTCTAATTTGTTACACTGGTATTAATCTGATCATCTCACCCATAATTTTTAAAAGGGAACCCGGATGTTCTTTAGAGCCTTTTGAATATGTATGATTTAAAGATGAATTATTTTAATCCAGACCAATTGGTCACCTCCCCACATATGATTAACAGTATGTGGGCCTAATGGGAGGCTGGTTATTAGATTATTTCTTTGGAAAAGGAAAAGGAAAGCAGACAGAGCCCAGTCGATTTGTCTCCAGAGAAGACACGCAATGGCCTGAGAGCATTTAGAGGCCAAGCAATTAGGAGCCTTCTATTAAAGCCCTTCAAGTTGTCTTCTTACCCAGGCAGTTGGGAGCCTTTTTGTTCTGAATGTGGTAAATTGCAGCCCCTAATAGGATGAACCAAAGCCTGTCTCGAATTGGCCAGTTCAACGTTAAACACAGGTCACCTCCTGTAATCAACGCCTCTGACCCAGAAATGAGTATCCTTCCTGTGGAGCTCAGATTTTTCTTGCCTATTTCTGACCATCCTAAGTGGAGGCAATGAAATCTCTCCAGTGATAGGGTACCATCCTCAGGCAATCAATACCTCCACGCCGAATTAGGCTAATGGACTCGAACAAATCAATTACCTCCATCCTTCAGAGGCACGGCACTCCCCAGTTTGCTTGTAAAGTTCTCCTCCCGGAAGCTTTGTCTGCAGGCGGAATTGAGTCCCCCCCCACCCCCACAGCCCCAGTTGTGTCATGTGGCTCATCAGTGGCCCTGAGAACAGTCCACAAAGAAGACATCCAGGGACTTCCATGATCCCTGATGCAGTATCAAATGAACTCATGTCCATCTTGCTGCTTTGGGCAGTGCTTTTAATGCCTGCTTCTGGAAGGCAGAGGAAAGTTAGCTGAAGACCCAAAGGGTACCCATGATAGAACATGCATGGGAGCCAGCGTTTTTTGTTTGTTTGTTTTTGGATAATGAGATGACTCTGCATTGCGGGAAACCTGGGGCATAAAGGGGTTAAGGAGGGCGTCCTCCCGCTGCAGAACTGTCTTAGAGTACAGGATGTCAGTAAGCCCAAAGGAAGGAGAAAGATGGGGGAGGCAGAAGCAGGGACCAGCAGCTTGGAGTCCGAGCCGGCTGGGCTTTTATATCCACCGGTAAATCAATGGCTGGTGGAGGAATTAAGGACTAGAACCCACATTATTTTTTTTAATGGATTTTATTTTTTAGAGCCATTTTAGGTTTACAACAAAATCAAATGGAAAGTCTGGAGAGTTCTTGTCTAGCCCCGATGTCTCACGGCCTCCCCATTATCAGCAAACCCTCCATTCCCTGGAGTGGTGGGTTTGCTACATCACTCCCGCACAGTCCAAGTTCACGTTAGGGTTCTCTCTTGGCCTTGTACTTTCTTCGGGTTTTGGCAAATGTACAGCGACGTGTATGCACCATTGTAGTGGCCGGCTGAGTAGATTCACTCTCCTGTGCATCCCCCGTGCTCCACCTACTCAGCCCGCCCCCTTACCCGCAGCAACCGCTGACCCTTTTACTGTTTCCTTACTTTTGCCTTTTCCAGAATGTCACGTAGTTGGAATCGGACAGTATGTGCAGCCTTTTCCGACCGGCCTCTTTCACTTCGTAATTACACACTCCAGATGCCTCCGTGCCTTTTTAAGGCTGGACCGCGTATTTCTTGTTCCTGCTGAATAACGCTGCGCGTTCCATTGTCTGAATGTGCCACATCTTACTATTCATTCATCTGCTCAAGCACTTCTCGGTTGCTTCCGCGTTTGGGCAACTATGAATAAAGCTGTTATAAATACCCACGTGCAAGCTCTGCTGTGGACATACGTTCCCAGCTCCTTTGAGAATCCCGAGTTTTTGGCTCCCGTTTGATTTGTCCTTTTACGGCGACTTGGGACTCCTCCTATATCACGTCTCTGCGGATCCTGGGAGTTACAGCTTCTCTCTCTCCTGGGTCTATGACATATTAGAATCAACAGATGTCAGGGTTAAAAGAAAACTTTTGATCAGGCATGTTAGATCCTTTACAAAATGAAAAACAGGGATGAGTTTAAAAAGTTTGCCTGAGGGCGGTGCCTGAGGCTCAAAGGGGTAGGGTGCTGGCCACATAGGCCGGAGGTGGCGAGTTCAAACCCAGCCCCGGCCAAAAACTGCCTGAGAAGACAGTGACCAGAAGTTAGGCCTCTGACACCAGGACCAGTGCTCACACCCCATACCGCACTGCAGCTACCCTGTGTGAAAGAGGTCACAGAATCTTCTTCTTTTTCTTTTTTTTTTTTTGAGACAGAGTCTCACTATGTCACCCCAGATAGAGTGCCGTAGTGTCACAGCTCACAGCAACCTCAAACTCATGGGCTTAAGCGATTCTCTTGCTTCAACCTCCCAAGTAGCTGGGACTACAGGTGCCCGCCACAATGCCTGACTATTTTTTTGTTGCAGTTGTCATTGTTATTTGGCAGGCCCAGGCCAGGTTCAAACCCACCAGCCCCAGTGTATGTGGCTGGCGCCCTAGCCGCTGAGCTACGGGCACTGAGCCCAGAATCCTCTTCTTCAGGGGGTTTCAAACAGACTAAATTTACTTGTAGGGGATGGTGTAAGTGTGATCCATGAAGCTAAGAGGAAGAACCAGGTCTAGATGCCTCAACTGACGGAGGCAGTTTCTGTGGTTACATTTTTCCTGAAGGCTACTGTAGCATCTCATTTTATTCATATGGAGTAGACAGGACAAAGACCGTGGTCCCATCCCCATTTTATGAAAGCAGAATCTGAAAGTGACAAAGCAGATCCTGGGCCAGTCTTCTGCCTGCTGGTGCAATAAGAGGGCGGCACCTGCTCCTTCCTGCAGGCTGGAAAAAGAGAGCCCTGCCACCTGTCCTTCTGTATGCTAAGGTGCATTCTCTAGACATTCCCTAGAGGTGGACATTGTACATTCTCTAGACATTCCCTGGAGGTGGACATTTTCCAAGGAAGAATCACAGCTGGGCAAAGTCCCCGCCTTCCAGTCCATCTGGCTAGCTGGGGAAACATGTTGCATATCTTGATATCCAAGAACCTAACCTAAGATATTGAAGTAAGTTGTTTATGGATCTTCTCTTAATTAGACAAGTTCCAAAACAAAAAATCAAGGTATCAATAATTAGTATCAGCATGGCTCAGTGCCTGTAACTCAAGCTGTTAGGGCACCAGCCACAGGTTGGTTGGTGGAGCTGGTAGGTTCAAATCTAGCCCGGGTCTGCCAAACAACAATGACAAATGCAACAACACCAACAACAACAACAAAAAAAAAATAGCTGGGCATTGTGGCAGGTGCCTGTAGTCCCAGCTACTTGGGAGGCTGAGGCAAGAGAATCACTTAAGCCCAGGAGTTGGAGGTTGCTGTGAGCTGTGACGCCACAGCACTTCTACCCCAGGTGACAGGTTGAGGCTCTGTCTCAAAAAATAATAATAAATGAATAAATAAATAGTATCATCATGTGATATAAAAACTGCTC
Source organism: Galagoides demidoff (assembly GCA_963574575.1). Taxonomy (NCBI): domain Eukaryota; kingdom Metazoa; phylum Chordata; class Mammalia; order Primates; family Galagidae; genus Galagoides; species Galagoides demidoff. Next base: position 11,649 of record CAUYQV010194998.1, read on the forward strand.
TTTCTTTTAAAGTGCTGACTGTTGGAGAACTTGAAATGAAAATGTCATCCTTTTTGCGGTTTTATGTCTGCCAGCTTTGGCTCTCTTGCATGGGTTTTTACAGCTGTCTCATCTGGGATGTTTAACCTGCCTTAATGAATGCCTGGGCTGTGCCTGGCCCCAAAGCTTTTCATGATAGGAAGCAGTTTTATAGAGCATATGACGAAAGGGGGTGGGGTTAGAGATCACTCAAAACACCAGTAGTTTCCTTGCGGAAAAGATTTAGCGCAAATACTTAGGGAAAAAAAAAAAATACCGCGACGCTGAACATCTCTGTCAGGTGGTGGAAATAAAAAATTATTGGCGATCGTGCTGTTATGGAAATGCCACTCCTGGTCTCCTCCAGTGATAGAATCTTAATTAGGGAGGATGGGAAGGGACAGATGAGAAGAGGGCGCCATCTGGGAAGGGTAACAAAGCAGGAGGAGTGGGAAGGGGCGATGGAGAGATAGGAGGATTCTTCCAATGAGTCGACTGTTTGTTGGGACATTCTCACTGATGCTGTTGCAAATGGCAGCCTGTGTCTCCAGTACCCTTGGTTTTCAGCACAGACGCTCTGTTAGGTAGTGTGCGCGTGGGTTCACATGTATGTGCACCTGTGTTCAGTTGTACCAGGACAATCACACAGCAGATCAGTGGACTTTTATGTATTCAAAGTTCAATCCTCTGAAATGACTCCTACCTTCCAAAGGAAGCGTCTCTTTAGGACTGATAGGTAGTCGATTTCTGTCAGCTCACGTGTGTACTCCCCCGAGGACCCTGAGGATAAAGAGATTCTGTCTGAGGACAGACTAACAATAGCTCTTTCCTGATGACACGCAGAGGGAAGACGGAAATCAGATTTCTGCATGGTGCAAAGTGGTAAAGGGAAGAACACAAATCACAAAGCATTGAATTCCTCAGAAGTCTTTGTTCAGGCCACACTCAGATGTCAGCAAGACGTGGAACCTTGGGCTAATTATTTCATGTCTATGCGCCTCCATTTCCTCATCTGACAAGTAAAGGATTAGACAACATGATCTTTAAAATTCCTTCCAGCTAAGTTATCTTACAGCGACAGTGCATTTCCGCTCATCAACTTTGCTCTGTGATTTTCTACTAGAATTTCTTCTGTTGTGATCAGCGATAGGATTCACCCATCATTTGTTCCTTTATCAAACACACATGTATTGAACAGGTGACATATACTGGACCCTGTCACATCACCTCCCTGGAAGGAGGTCCGCCTTCCTGTTTTCTAATGTCTGACCTACTGGCTTGGGTGTTCAGCAAATATTTGTTGGATTGAGTTGAAAGGCATCCTTCGGTCAAAGCCAAAGCTCAGACATGCTGTGTGAGTGTCCCAATCCCTAGTTGTATTAGAAAGAGCGCAAGTTTCAGAGCTACACAGACCATAGTCCTCATCCCAGCTCCATCCCTGCCAGCGGTAAGACCTTGGGCAAGTTACTGAACTGCAAGATGCCTCCGTTTTCCCCATAGTAAAATGGGAATAATGATAATTCCTATTTCATCGCTCATAGAGTAATTGTGGAGATTCAATCAGAATGTCCATGTAAAACAGTCCTCCAAGCGTCTGAAACATAGGAGGCTCTTACATGGGATTCTTCCTAATTCACGTAATTTCTGGAGTTCCACTTTCTGAGTACTGTATTTGCATCATCCCTCTGAACCAGTGATGCTCTGGTGCTCTGGAGAGTTGGCCAAATTCTTAGGCCCAATCATATGAGAAGACCAAAGCCTGCAAAATTTCACTGGTAACATGAAAATGCAGATGATGCCTGCACTAGCCTGGGAATCCGCTGACTAGATTGAATCCCAGATGGGCCACAGCTAGCAAGTTATGATTAGCAAGTTTGCTTAAACCTCCCCGAAATTCAGCTTTATTGTCTGTAAACACTGGGCTTAAAACCAACTCTCAGTGTTCCTATTCACTTTTCATTTAACAAATACTTGTTAAGGAAAGAGTCTTCTCTGAGAAACAGGCATTCGGAGTCCACACAAGACACAAATGGTCCCTGTCTTTTTTGATCTCATCTCCTAGGGACGCTGTAAGGATTAAATCAGACCAGATGTCACATGGTCAACAGCTGCCTCATGCTCTGTGTCTGATAAATGTCCACTGAGTGCAATCTGCTGAATGAAGGGGTCTTTCAGGTTAATGCATCTCCATTCTCCCTGCCACCTGATCCCAATTCGATGAGCTTAACTTGCCTCCTATCATGCCAAGAAAAAGAACAGATAGCACAGGGTAAGGCCTCCCTCCACTTTCTGTCTATTCTGGTTAGTTTTTCCATTTCCAGTGACTCAGTTTCTCTCGTAATTCATATGACAGAGGAAACCTCCTACTTGGATATGATAGAGAAATTCCATGGAAACCCAAGAAAGACACGTAGCTTAGGAATGACATCATATCTGGGCTGCAGGAAAACCAAGAGCTGCAGAGCTGGGCCTTTGAACTTCTCCTCCTCCACTGGGACAGGACGCAGGTGACTTTCAAGCAGAGAGAAGCACTGAGACGTGGCTGAACGCTGACCTGTCAGGTAAGTGGCAGGGGTGGGGGAGCTGTACAGTGCTAGCTTTGAAAAATATGCTGATCATACTAATGGGTATTGAGGATGCACCCTTGGTAACTTCCAACTTCCTTGATGATAATCAAATCCTGATTCTCCAAGATGGAGAACTTTATATGGGGGGGCCCAGAAAGGGATCTCAGAGCCCCTCCCTCTGTCGCCGGAGTTTTGCTTGCCCCTGGGGGCTTTCTCACTAATTGCCAATCTTGAAAGATCAGGGCACACCTCATACCTTCCACCTAAACATAACATACTTCTGAGAGATGCAGTATGTATTTATTTGTCCAATCCATTAAAACGAGAGGATAAAGCAAAAAAGTCTCTATGGGAGTCCAGAAATCTCTGGCAATTCTGATTTTTAATGAGCTTAAAGAACATTGTCGATCAGTACCTAAGTTTTCAGATTCTAGTGACCACAGTCATCACCCTCATTTGACACAAATTCCTACATTCTGAAGACAAAACTACATTTTTTTTTTTGGGGGTCGGGGCCGAGTTTGAACCCGCCACCTCCAGTATATGGCGCTGGCGCCCTACTCCTTTGAGCCACAGGCGCCACCTTAATTATTTTTTATTACGTCATAACTTTGTACATTGATGCATTTATGGGGTTCAGGGTAAGACATTTTAATTGCACTGCCAGCATCTATCATTCCACTTTGCGTGTTTTGAGCCTAAAATTAGAATTTTTGTAAATTCTGGCATATTTAAGGAAACAGGACTCGAAGGTTATCCAATATTTGATATCATAGATTCAAACCCTTTTATACATCTACAATCAGAGGTTCCAAGTAATAAATAAGTGTTCGTGTTTAAATTTTTTCCTGTGAAAGGAACTAATATAAAGTAATAATATCCTGAAGTTTCTTATCACTTTTCTTCCCTACAGCTTCTAATACAGTATCTCATTTCCTCCTGTGGAATCTTTTTATTAGAAACAATTTTCTATGGGAGCATATCAGTACACTTTAAATTTCATTAAAATGTTTAAACTTCCATTTTTATAATACTATCATTCAAACATAGCTTAGATTTCTTTTTTTTGTTGTTTTTTTCTTTTTTTTCTTTTTTCTTTTTCTTTCTTTTTTTTTTTTTTTTTTTTTGGAGTTTTTGGCTGGGGCTGGCTTTGAACCCACCACCTCTGGCATATGGGGCCAGCCCCCTACTCCTTGAGCCCCAGGTATCACTCCACATCTTCGATTTCTTTATCTGCTCTTTGTTGCCCTTTAAACATGGAATTCCAATAGGTTACTTCAATAGAGTTTTTAATTCTTGGGGGTTTTTTTGAAGGATTTGGCAAAGATTTATTTTTTTTCCCTTTCCCCAGTTTTTTAAAGTAGACACAGATTTACTTAGAATATAGAGTTTTTAATTCTTTCTCAAACGTTTATCTTCAGGTCATCTCACGGGTGCTCCAAAGAAAAATGTCTTCTTCCCATCCAACTTCCCAAATCATTTGTATTTGATTTTAAAATGCCTTGCAAATGTTTAAAATCCACTTCTATTTTTTTTTTTTTTTTTGAGACGGAGCCTCAAGCTATCCCCCTGGGTAGAGTGCCATGGCATCACAGCTCATAGCAACCTCCAACTCCTGGGCTCAAGCGAGTCTCCTGCCTCTGCCTCCCAAGTAGCTGGGACCACAG